>JAJPCS010000369.1:2045087-2055433 GCA_021164005.1 Willisornis vidua nigrigula | reverse complement strand
GTTAGTGGCAGGGGAGAGAATTTACATAATAATCCCAAACCACAACAAGGGGAAAAACCAAAATGTTTACCCACAAGCGGGGGAGGGGGCCTTCTCCACAATAATCATGCCACTCTTTGTTAAATTTAAGAAAAGGAATTTAATACAAGAAGGCTAACTGTCCCTAACTGCTATAAATACATATATATATATGTAGGTATAGGTATAACTATAAACAGACCAGAGCAAACCACTTCCCCAACTCCACAGAGGAAAAAAACCCAAAACAACAACCCCCACAACAACCACCCCCACAACAACAAGTTTCCTTCGGAAGAAGAGTTATACTTATGGCAGTATCAGTGTCACAGCTTGGCTGGCAGCAGGGTGAGTTCCCAGATGAACTCTGTGTTTCTTGTCCCAAATGAAGAAAGGAAGCTGAAAGTGGGGAACTGCCGCGTGCCCTGGAAAGCAGCTGCAAACTTCTCTCTCCCAGGTCGCTGTGACGATGCAGGCGGTGACGATGCAGGCGGTGGTGAGACTGGAGCAGAGGCCGGGACCCCAGATGCAGGAACCAGCAGAAACAGCCATGGCGAGGAGAAAAGCAGCAGCTCAGCAAGAAGCCCCAGCAGCAGGAGCAGCAGGAGCAGGAGAGAAAAGAGCAGCTTCCCTCCTTGGCAGCACACACACCGCTCCTGAGTTCCGCAGAGCTAAGAATGGAAAAATGTCCCCAAAACCAAAAGAGACAACCTGCCCCCACCTAAGCGATCAGCAGTTAACTACTTTTTGTTAACTGCTGGCATGGGCAGTTAGTGGCAGGGGAGAGAATTTACATAATAATTCCAAACTACTTTCAGAAATGGAGAGCAAGTAATTAAGTAACTCACATTTATTACATCTTCTAATAGATGCAACAGGCATACCTAACATCTGATGGTTTACAAATACTTATCCCTCTAGCTAAGTTCAATAATGTTGTGTTACGAATTCTGGCTAGTTCTTTACTTATTGAGTTTGTGCTCTTAGCAGCACAATGCTCCGGCATCAACCATAAGCTTGGTTGGTGTACAGTGTGCTAATTATAGTACTCATTTTCTTAGGAGTTGAGAAATATTAATTCACATTCCTGTGGCTGACAAGTTTGCAGTCCAGCTTTCCTGCTGCTGAATGAATGTTTCTGACACTACATGAATGAATGAGAAGTAAGGGGTTAAGCTGCATTTAAAGCCCTCCAAAGTATCTTTGTGTTTCTTCCATACTTCTGAAAAATCTGTAATACCTTACACTTAATAATACTGAATATTTTGACTATCTTACTTTTTTTTATATACTTTTTTTCATTTCTGGTGGAAAATACCCAAGTTTGTCATAGTCTCCAAATGTGTACAGGTGACACAGGTTTATAAAATCACTATCTGCTTGTGAATTTCATAACTACTAGTCTTTTCTTCCTAAACACATATCATCCAAACTCCTCGGAGACTGTAAATCACAGTCATCATGAAGCTGTGTGCTAGAAAACATTGTTTGGAGCTTTTTAAAAGGCAAATATGATTTAACTTTTTCTTTGGCTAATATGATTTAACTTTTTCTTTGTCATAAATAGTATCACATGGTTTAAATAAAGCAAAGTTGTTTTGAATCATCATTACACTGATTTATTTTGTTCTTCAGGCCAGATTCTAAAGCTGGGGCAAGATCATACTGGAGAGTTACATGTGCAAGAAAAGACATAATTGGCCAATTTTTTCAAACCACATAGTTAATAACCACATCATAACAATTTCCCCTCTTTTAGATGCGCAACTTGAAGTGCTAATTGAAAAATTCAGTATATTTTTTACTGTTAAAATAGTTAGAAAAATTACTCCTTAACCAAGCTTAACCTAAAAATAGAGAAGCAAGTATTCTTAGTCGCTTTTAAGAACTAAAATTATATTTCCTTATTCTTACATCACCTAGCACTTGTCAGGCACGTTTCTGATTGGCATTATGCAAGAGCTGGGTGGTGTGCTGGAGTTCCGAGCAGTAAGGCCAAACCAGTCCCACATCACAGACAAACAGTGAGCAGAGCTATAGGCACTCTTGCCACCTACTCCACACAGATCTATGGCATTGGTTCCTACTGTCATGTTGTGGTTAGCACCAAGATTCACTGGAACTATTACCAGAATTACAGTGTTGACTTCTGTACCATACGTTATTTTGATAAATGCTTCATCTTTGGAAGAGGTGTTTTAGGTACTTGTAGGGAACTCACAGCAGGAGAACTGAGAACTGAATTTTCTGCTGGGATTCGTCTGACTAAATAACTAAATGGAAATGTCTATGTCTGTCAAGATCTGAGTTCCTCTTTGTATAGAGGAATATAGGACCTCATTGAACATGATTCGTCTCATCCAGAAGCAGACACTAAAGTAGTACTGAAAGCCATGTTCTGTTTTCCCCTGACTAGTGTGATTTCATAGATGCTTATATAAAAATTCTTAAATTAGGTGGGACAAAAACTAGCATCTCCCTTTCCAAGCAAATCCCATGTAACTGATCCACAGTCCACCAAAGTCCATGAATGACTGTTCTTGCAGCTTTCTGGGTCAGAGATCAACCCTGTCTTAATGAAAGATATAATGTAATAAAGAATAAGTATTGAATTTCTTGAGTTCAGTTGCCAGAACTTTCTCAGACTTATAGCACAGCTATGAGAATAGATTAGGAATGTTAAAAAAAATCTTTTTCTCACATTAGTCATTAAATGTGCAGTTGGTTATTGGCCATTTTCATTTCAATCCTTGATTTAGTAAGAGAAAACTGACTAAATCAATCTTTTTTTATTTACTTAGGGAAAACACTGTTTATCATATGGAAGCCTTGGAACCATTCCAGGAAAGGAAAAGCTTTGGCTGAAGTCAAGCATATACAGGCTATGTTTCCAAAGCATGGCTTGGGGAGGGATGTGCCACTCTGACTTCTCAAAAAATGTACCAACCCATATGAAAAACAGCACTCGCTTGTGCTATCAGCAGTGTTAAAAATGACTTTGTGTAAACATTACCCATATGGCTCTTGGGTTACACAAAGCACACAATGCCCAGGTTTCCATGGACATCAATAGATGTTCTGTGTCACCAAGAGACTTCTCAGAACCTGGCATGGCCAGGGCTTTATAGAGAGATCCAGAAAATACATTCTAGTAGCAGCCAAAAAAAAATTTCTTCTGTTCCAAACCAAGTCCATGTTTTCAGTGTCAAATGTTACATCTGCAAAGCAAATTGTTGAGGATTTCAACATATTTCAACTGTAGGGAGTAGTACCAACTGCAAGAAACATTACGAACTTGGACACTAGAGAGGGACTATGATCAAAATAGGCCAGGTCACACTTCTAGCTGCTATTTCAGCATTTTTTCCCATAACCTCTTGATCTAGATGAGGAGAAGTGAGCAGTTTTTCATACAGAACTATAAGTCATATTCCATCTTGATACTGCAATAGCCTGCTGGGACCTGGGAGTTATATAACTAGAGAGGATCTTCTCATGCTAGCTACAGAATTGTTTTGAGCTTCAGACAGGGATGATATTATGCTGGTTGTAACAGATCCCTAAAGCATTAGATTGAGATACAGTATCTGACGGGGAAAAAAAAATGCAAACCTGTTTTATTTTGCACATCACACATGATCACATGATACAGTAGTTATTAACTGTAAATAAACCTCTTTGTGCAATTTTTTCATACCTGATAATATAACTCATCAATTTTGTATCCAGACCACTGCACCCAATATGTAGCAATAAAATTCTGTCTCTATATGAATAATTATTACTGAATGTCAGAGGTAAAATTTCAGTTGTCTGACTAGAAACGTGTAAGCATGTGGCTCCAATCTTAGTAAAAAATCATGAAGCCCACATAGAATTTCTGTTTATCATGAAACATGTTTTTATTAGGTAATGTTGCTGCAGTGGTGAAAAAATATTTATGTGGAACGATATGACAAATGTCACGTATCAGCTACAAATACAGACTAATAAATCACAAGTTGTCTTAGTTGTGGGATCACTAACACTGAAGGATCTTAATGTGAAAAATGAGCATCTAATATTCTAGAAAATGCTAATGGGGGAAAAAAAAAGAAGAAGACTAGAAAGTGTACTTTGCAGCAATAGCCTGGAATAGCCTGAAACAAGTTCAATAGAGTAGCAGAGTACCATACTTTGTTTGATTTCTTGCTTTTTGAGATCAACGGAACCTTCAGAATATAAGCAAATTGCTCTGCTGAAACTCTTTTGAGTTTCACCTAAGTAATTCCAATATCTGGATACCAAGTCAACATTTAAAAGACACAACAACCATGAAAACAGAGGGGAAAAATGTGAATTTTCAAGAAATCCTAATTTTTGAATCTTCACATAGCCTAAATTAAGTCTTTTTATGTTTTCTACTCAATATGGAGAATTACGTATTGCAGTTACAATCAGGCAAAAAGCTTTTCGTTATTTTTCAGACTAATTTCTTTTTCTGGACTGTTTAAAAACAGAAGGATGTAAAACCTCCTTAAATATCCTGTCATGGTATGATCTTACAAAATCCAGAACAGTTTAACCATAATCAGAAGAAACAAGCAATACCGATAGTTTACACTGCCAAAGAAATAGTGCAAATTTTTATTCAGAACTGACAGTGACTGAATTTTAGGATATTTTTAGCAAGTTCTTGAGAACAGCACAAGCTCGAAAGAAAAATTGCAAATAATAACCAGCATTGCTCCTTTTGATGCAACTGAGTTAAAACTGTATCTTGTGGATTTTTCTCTATAGGACAAAATGAAAGTCATGAGTATCATATACACATATCTGTCTGTATGCAAGAATACACAAAATCAAATTTACCTGGACATAGGATGTGCTAAATATCCCAGTTTCTCCACTTGACTCTCCAGGCCTCCCTCAGTTATCAGGGACACCAAGAAGTGAAAACATCAGTTATATCAAGCCCTATGGCATACTCCAGAGCTGACTCCAATGAGACTGAGAGTCATAGAGGTGCTGATATATTAACCTCTCGACGATGTGTGGTTCAAAATAATTGCTTTGCTCATTCAAAAGTAAAAGAGAGCGAAGCGTACTCTGTAAAAAAATCCACTAAAGGAGTAACTGATGGCCATTATCTTCCTAATAATGTTTAATTATTGTTTAATGTTTAATACCATCAGCATTATGTTGGTCACAGGAACAAAGGCCATGGTTTAAATTGGCAAGTAAGAGCCTGCAGTGTCTCTCCTTCAAGGTACGTAGCCTGAAAAATGTCACAGAGCCTTGATGCCGTGGATAATTTGTTCAGCCCTTTCTGAACACCATGAACAACCAGACCTTGAGAGCTGTCTATCAAGGCTCTAATCCATTGCTGTGGACAACAGTCTTGTCTACTTGGTTCAGTAATGTCATTTTTAGGGAATCTGAATTTTAGCTCATCCCCTGGACAGAATTTCATTGTGGGTTATGCCGAACAACATCCATTAGCTGACTATGTTTTCCAAATTTGTCACTATGTGTGGCAAAAAGAGGGAATGAAACTCATGGCTTAATACTGTTTGACTTCATGATTATGTAATTCTGTGAATTTGTATTAGAAACACTGGAGAGCACAGAGAGTCTTCATACAACACTTCTTGACATCCTGTTTGAATTTCTGTAGGTATTATTCTTTGTGAAATATGAAACTCCTAGGACAGTTAGAGCATTTCTGGTTTCATACCAATAATACCTCCAGTTGAGGCACAGGCAATCCAAATTGCTCTTGAAATTAAATCACGGGAAGCCTTCATTCCTTTCTTGTCTCAAGCAAAGTTAATGGGAAACAGATGCACATTCCTGTCAGAACACTAAGTTGAATATTTATCTGTTGCAGCTTATCTTTCAGCATACTGGGTTAAAATTCAAGTCGTTATTCTTTGTTTCTCCCCCCCTGCCCCCCCAGTTAGTATTGTACTTGGTTAGTATGCTTGGCAAAATACTAATGAAAATAAATTATCAATCTCTGTTAATATTTATAACTCTGATCACTACTGGCAAATATAAGGAATTAATTTGATCAACATTTGATCAAAATTTGTGTTCTTAGGGAAACAGTTTTTTTAAATTCAAAGTCTTTGTGTGATTCAGAAAAAATGGACAGAAATTGTTTGTAATGGAAAACAGAGAGAAATTTGTATGTTCAGGAAAATATTACATTTTAAAAGTATAGTACATGTGATTCAGCTCTTAGCTTCCAACTATAGATGACTAATGGCCTTAATTCAGTGAGATTGTCCTCCCATACAAACATGTAATAGAAAGATTAATCAGGCTTCTTCATACCTTCTTAAAAGCTAAATCAGGAACTGTTCACAACAGTGAATGTCTCAGTGCTGTCCTTAAATGTATTTTTACTGTTATACAAAAAGCCAGTGTTAAAAATCTATCATTTCTATAAACCTGACATTCATTCAGCTGTAGCAGTTCACAAAGTGTTTGTTTATGCTTCTCCTCTCATCACTCCTCCACTTCTGTCTTCCATGTCCCCAGCACATTTGGAGTCGGTGCATTTACAATTTACTTATCAGTTACCACTGAATAAGGCCCTTGGCAAACGATCAACTCTACCTTCCAGCTTTGAAAGGGATATGCACATTCTCAAGTACTTGCTGTTTCCTAAAAGTCTGTGACATCTTAGAAGAATGGTGCTGGTATGGAGTTCATGTACTAATTTCAGCACAGTCCAGCCCATGGTCACACTTGTATTCTCCCACACTCTGACTGAGGTTACTCTGAGTTTATATCTATTTCACTTGTTTGATTTCTTGAAACCATAGGCATAGTCACCCCTGGAGACCTCACGCTTTGCCGGATGTGGAGGAAGAAATGGACTAGTAAAGCCACAGTTCCCTTGCAGGTGTAGAAGTTTCTCCACATTCCAGTTTCTTTAAGGGCTTCTTGATGAGTAAAGAATAAAAACAAAGGACCCAACATGGAATACTTTTGCAGTGCTGCATTCCTCTTCTACCCACCAGCCTGCACAGGCTCTCTTTCAGCTCCCCAAGAAAACATCCTCACCCTTCCCAAGGGTTGGATTGCCTTCCCAAGCCTTGGGTTGTATGACTACCCGCTTTGTTAATCTGTACAGTGGACTTTGAGGAAGTGACAGAGTTAAAAACTGAACATATTCCCATGTTACTGGTTCTATTGTTCTTTCCCTGTCTCCTTCCAGAATGTATTTTCATAATCTTCCACTGTAATAGCCTGGCTTGCTAAATGAAGTTTTCTGAGTTCAGTTACAAAGTAATTTTGCACTTCAGGCAAAGAAATAAGAAGCTGCTCAGACTTATGTCTTCATTGCCTTACTGGAAATAGGCTTAATTTATGAAGCAAAATACATGTCATTAGGAAATGTCATGATAGAGGTTTAGACAACCCCTTACACACCATGTCACTGATGGTAAGAATTGTACAGGAAAGGACTACGGTTATCATGTTACTAATTGCTTGTCCTCAGAGAGGAAAAGAAGATCTCCTACCATGAAAAGCACAGAATTTCAAACACTGCAGGAAAGGCAGGGAGACAGAGAGGCAGGCAACAAGAGCAAAGTAACTGTAAGAAATGCCTGGGGTTGTGACTTGGGAAGGAGTAGAAGAGCCAGAAATGCACAGCATTGGAAAGCAGAATCAGAAATAGTGGCACAAAACTACTAAAGAAAGAGCTTGTTTGAGGGAGTGGAGAAAAAGTCAAGCTGGTTTTGATTATATTTTTATTCCTGTCCTGGGCAGAACAACTGCAAGTTCTTTAGGCTGATGATGGCCAAGTATTTTTATTTATTTTTTTAAGATGGATATAACTTGCGAAAGGAATGTTTCTGGTATAGCAAAGCATACAGGCCTGGGACTTTCCATGTGGTATAAATTCAGTCAGGGAATGACTCGAACTTTATTTAGACACCTTTTCTCAGGTATTTGAGCATTGTCTGGGAGCAAAACCTTTAGTGCTTTGTTGAGTTGAGGTAAGAATATATCATCCCTATTAGGCACTGGCAGATGTGGCTTGCCCAGAGGTAGCCTGCTATGACTAACTCCCAGGAAAGCATGCAAATTACTGGCCTATTTTATCCCTGATTTCATGTCTGTTGCTGTTTCTTGCCACTGAATAAAGTTATGATCTGTGCTAATAGCTGTTGAAAGCTGTAACCTCATGGTTAATTTACATCTGCTTAAACAAATGCTCCCTGGATTAATTTAGCACCAGTAAGTCCCAGCACGTTCAGCTGCATTGCTTCCTGTGCAGTCTTGCCCCATCCTCATAAGAGGCATTTTGTACCCTGTGGCTTAGGGCCAGGTCCTGCTCTTAGGTACTGCTGGGTAGATCTGCTCTACCCACAGAATTATCCAGTCTGCCTTTTTCTCCCTTGACTAGGCCTTCATTATTCAGATGGTTGTGTATTTTACACACTGCCATCCATTTTATCCTTTTCCATTTACTTCAGGCTCTATGAAAATCTAGAGTGTATTTTGAAAAAATGAAAGGAAAACCAACTCTTTTTTCCCATTCTCTAACACACAGTTGGTCTGATGTAACTCTACCAGGATTTCTTCTTGACTACTTCTTGATTAAATCAAGGTCAGAATAAAGCATTTCAAATACTATTGTGTTGCAGCAACACACTGAGGCAAGTTAGTGTATTTTTCGTGCCACAACAACCTTTTAACATCCAGTACAAATGACTCATTGCTGTTTCAGCAGGTTATTAGTTTCTTGAAATGCTGGTAAATTCAGTCTATTTTCCTCATTTTTTGCATGTTACCCTATATGTCTTGGTATTTTCCATCATCGTAGAAAAAGTAAAGATACAATGTTCACAGGGGTAGGAGTGCTCTTTAACATCTAATACCACCCTAGTCCTTCATTGTCCTTTTTTGGTAATGTTTAGGTTAACTTCTGGATGTGAAGTAAGCTGTCTGACAGAAAGGTGCCTTGATGTTTACAATAGTGGAAAATTCTACTTCCGCTTTAGTTTATTTACTGTGTTTTACTGGGGACTAACTGCAGCTTTAAATGCTTTCTTTTTGAGAAACATTCCTGCTGCTTGGAAATTATTGCATTTTTTCAGAAATAAAAAGTACTCTGAAACATCAAGTTTAAAGCTTTAACTGTAAAACAGTCATAAATTGGCAGCCTGTTTTTCTCAGAATTATTTCAAAGAGTAATTTACTTCTGATGTCACAACATCTCTTGTAACTCTTACTGAAGACCAAATTTTGCTGGCACAGACTCACTATGTCAGACACAAAAGACTTTATTAATTATCTTAATGTAAATGTATTTTGGACCGGGCCTGAGGGAGAGAGAAAAAACCACAGAGAGAAGAGGATTGCTATTGTAGCTATGCAATGGAAAACAATCTGACTGTGCAGAAGAAGGGGAAGAAGAGAAAAGGGAAAGGAGAATAACTTCCATTCTCACAGGGTATCCTGAGAGGTGAAAGGAGAGGGGTAGGAGGGTAAACTGCTGCTCTAGTTTACATATCCAATTGACTTCCTTTTACTTACATGGAAATTTTATGGGATTCTTCTTGTTCACTTCTATTTTGAGAGCTGCTTGGAGTTTTTACCATTTTTCTTTCTAAATCTGAAAGGCCAGCCAGGCCAAGGTGGGGATGAGGTTATAAGATTGCTTGGTGCCTACAAGAATTGTAGTCAAGATGAAGAGGAAACTCAGGCAAAGCTGACTTAGTGGAGGACATGAAGGGCAGTCAGGAGAGTTTTAAAGTCTCCTTTCAGAGATCTTGTGGAAAAAAATAGTTTATGTTTTTCAGTGTCAGGAGAAGGAAAAAAATATCCAAAAGAAAGAGTTATCTTTGCCCCGAGGTCTCTTATTGAGCAACAGAATGTGGGTCCTTACACCAAATGCTTTAGAGAAAAAAAATGAGTTTTTAATAAAATGGGTACTCAGGGATCCTGTCACATACTCCTCTCAGCTGCAGTTGACACCCATTGCACTTTATAGTGTGTACCCCTGGGCCCCTCTGTTACATAGAAGGGTAACTCGAAACCCCATAGACACTGTAACAGCCTTTCTCCTCTCCTCTCCTCTCCTCTCCTCTCCTCTCCTCTCCTCTCCTCTCCTCTCCTCTCCTCTCCTCTCCTCTCCTCTCCTCTCCTCTCCTCTCCTCTCCTCTCCTCTCCTCTCCTCTCCTCTCCTCTCCTCTCCTCTCCTCTCCTCTCCTCTCCTCTCCTCTCCTCTCCTCTCCTCTCCTCTCCTCTCCTCTCCTCTCCTCTCCTCTCCTCTCCTCTCCTCTCCTCTCCTCTCCTCTCCTCTCCTCTCCTCTCCTCTCCTCTCC
>JAJPCS010000369.1:2015243-2044687 GCA_021164005.1 Willisornis vidua nigrigula | reverse complement strand
ATGCACAAGTGTCTGTAGGATGTCTTTTTCTCATATGTAGCTGCTGTAGGATGGCAGGCATCTCAAGAAGCGAGTAGGTAGCAAACAAGGGGAATCCTGTTCCAGTTGCTGGATTTGGCCAAGTAACCCTAGATGCCTTTGCTGGTTTAACAGCCTTTGACTGGCTAGGCAGCTTTTGGTGACTGTGATCAAAAGGTTTGATTTTGCTGCATTCACCCAGTTTGTATGAGCAGAGACCTGGCTTTAAACCAGATTTGTCTTTTGCCATAGTTCTGCTCTGAGCCTCGCTGTAGAGAACTATTAATGAAAATAGAAGGGGTTTGAAGCATGAGTACAGGACTGATCCTTAACTGAAAAGAAAGCACAGACAGGCTTCTTGTTTGCAGTTACCAGAAATAATACAGAACCACGTAGACTTCCTTTTCCAGTTGTTTGTCTATCTCTATTGCTTGTCAGATTGGGAGTGTGATAGTTATTAAGACTAGTTCTTAATAAAAATTTCCATGTTTTCCAGATAAAAAAAGGAGCAGAAATTAAGGCATTTAGTTCTTATTTTTACAAAAAGATTATCTGGAGATGAATTATGCCTGGAGGAGCTAGTGTGCACTAAAGTCAATGACATCTTGCCTTAGCTGCTCTGTATCCAAGCTATATTGATCTGAAATTCACATGGTGCAACAATTTCCTCCCACTAAGAGCAAGGCATGCCCTGTGTCCCTGTATCTTCTTTACAGAGTATTGTTTCAGTATGCTAAATTGCACAAACATAATGAATGCATCTTCATCATTCTTAATAGCTGATTAAGTAGTTTTATTTTTGCATACTCCAGCAAGTCCTGAGTGTTAGCTAATCCTGATGCATCCATTTCGGTTTAACCTTTCTAGTGAGAATGGAGCACATCTGTTATATGGACATAGTAAAACCAATTCAGAAGTTCTAGCAGAAGATTAGAAGTTCCACGTACACTGTTGGCCTATATTTATCATAACTTGTTGTCCAATTCAGTTTTTGTCTCCGTACTGAACTGTTTTGAAAATCCATGGTAAAATACAAACTTCGTCATCGATTTTACATTCCACAAATGGCTCAGTCAATGTAAAATGGACTTGACCTGACATTTTAACCTTACCAAGTTATGCAGACCATTTGTACAGGCAGGAGGATCTAATAGTTCAGGTAAAAAAGAGAAAGGAGAGTCAATCATCTTATTTCAATTGAATCACCAATTCACAGTGTGACCTATGCAAAGCCCTTAGTCTCTATTGCCTTATAGTCTTTTTTTTTTTTAATAAAAGTACTCCAAGAACAAAATATACCACTTGAGATGTGATTTTCTTGTTAAATTTATGTCTGCATTTAGAAAAATTATCTAAGCATGGAACATTTTTTATGATGCTAAAAACAACACAGGAACACAGGAATAGTGGAAATAAATTATTTGCCTATTGTGAGTCAACCAAAACATGAACTGAGCTATTAGTACACAAATCTTACACATAGAGTTGCCAACAATTCTGGATAGTTACTACAGGTTGTGTGAGTTTGGTTGTGACTTATATTTTTCTCAGAATTACCTGAATTCTCCAGAAGTAAGTCTTTCAGCCAGTTGATCTCAATTTAGGCTCTTTTCCTCAGAGGTGAACCATGAAAGTATAAATACTCAAGACACTTTGAGAACTCCAACACCCCATCAGTCAACAAAGGTTTGGCCTGCCCAGTGGCACTCACCTTTCTGTCATTCCTGCAAACTGTCTGTCTCAAGAATCATAGTGTGAAGAAAATTAATGAAACATGCTCTGTGTGGTAGAGGCAGTGTCATGCAGATATTAATGATTCATGAATCCTTCAAACTGTTCTTCAAACAGCAGCTGCCATTTTGAGGGCTGTTTCACACCTAGAACATAAAAGAATGATTTACTATTCTGTAGTAGAACTGCTGTATTCTTTGTGATAGCTTATTCTTATCCTTGAATTGATGTTTAGGTAACACACATTCAAAGTGAAAAGACAGCCTCTGAATTTCCTGTAATGGTTTGGCCCATGGCTTCCCCAGTAACCATTGTATCCAAGGAAGTATTCCACACGTGTCTTCCACGTAGCAGGGGGGGGAGTGGTTTAGTCTCTTCTCTCCTGGCCGAGGAGCTGGTGGGAGGTGGTTGGAGTCTGATCCCTCCTGTCGTTGGTGGTTCTCCTGTCCTGGGTGAGATTGTTTCATGTTTGTTCCCCTTCTTTGAGGTTCTTAATTTGGTTTAAGTTTTTCTAGTTTGGTTTTGTTAGGTTGGGTTTGTGTCTTCCCTGTCTTCACTCCCCTTCTTCCCTTTCTCCCTCTCCCCTGGGGGTGGGATCCTACGTACTGTGTATACAGTGTGATTGTGAATATTAGGAAATATAATTTATTCTTTTTATTCAGTTCAGTTTCTTTTGAGTGCGTTTCTTTTCGGTTTTTTTTTTCCTTGCCTTTGCTGGGAAGTTTCTGGGAGGGGGAAGGGGGGGCCGGTCCAGGGTTGGTAACAGCTAAGCCAAACCTGCAACATTTCCTCATCCTGATTTTGCCACAGGCCTAGAGTGTTCCCTCAGGCAGTGGTTCAACATGTATGTCACACTTCTCTTAGTCAATGATAGTGAAAAATGCCGCAAGAAAGAACTGCTAAGGAAAGTTTTGTATTCCATTAGCAGCAGGTATTTATTGACAATGTTGGATGCAAGCCAGTTCATAGTGGACAAAAGCTTGCCTAAATTGTTTGTGAAAAATAAGCCATTTATAGTCTTAAGTTCATAGTTAACACCTTTTAATTTTCATATTAATGACTGGGCAATGCCTTTGGTGGAGCTTTCCTTTTGGCTTGGAATTTGGGTAGTGGTCTCCTGACTTCATCCCTCAGGTGGTCTTGAAGCATCTTCATCACTGTTGGACTTGTGTCTTTTCTTTGCTCAATGACATGACCTGTCAAACTTGTAAAATCTTAGATCCTTACCATTTCATCCTATTGAAGTGTCTAGCTTACTTTAATGTATGGCTTCTAATCCATGGTACTCTGGTTTCTATAATTGCTAGACAGTGTGTATACCAGACCAAAGCGACTCCAGCACTTCATGCTGTTCAGCAGCCTTGCTGTGCAAACAACATCTTGCAAAGCAGAATTAGAAATTTCACAAAACTAGGGATTTTGGTCTCTTTTCTCTTTCAGTCAGAGTATATTCCTTGAAAGTATGGTCCACATCTTACCATCATGTTGTGGGGAAAAGACATGCCAGAGATAATATTAACATATGATAAAAATGCACTGACAAGAAAAGAATGGTTGGAATATCAAGTATCGCAATTGATGAAATTAATTAAATAATTTTTCATTCTTCCCCTAAAAACTAGCAAGAAATAAGATCTTACCCACTTTTTCTCCTGAAGCAATACCATATGTTGTCCATTCTGGAGTAAGGAAGGAGATTCCCCTAGTTTTTTTCATATTAGTAGTGGCTGAGCTGCAATGGAGGCATGGAATGGTCCAAAATCGCACATTCCATTAAGGATGCTGCTTTTCAGTTTTTTAGGGTTTCTAGTGGACTGTCTTTGTTTGTGCAGCTCCACACCCTCTCCCACAGCATGGACCAGGGTGCCCTTACAAGGGACAGACTGGCTATAGAAAACTGGAGCAGGGATAGGGCAAGGGGAGATGACAACCGTGGAGTGAAGTAGCTGCTCAGACAGACTTCTCATCAAAGGAAGAAAGCTCTGCATCCTCTGGTCATCTAGACAGGAAAAACAAAAGTGTTATTACAGATTTTGCACTTTATTAGAGCCACAGACTTCTCTTTCAGAGGGTAATCAATGTACTCATTTTGCTGGAATTCAGAAAAGAAGAAGAAAATGAAGTAATTTTGAAGTCAGGTAAACAGAAGTGAGAAAGACATTCCTGTAAGTGCAATTAAAGGTTCTTTACAGCTACCAAATAGATACTTCTGCCTGTTTGTATAGTATGAGGGGAAGTCAATTTGCTATCTCTGTTGATTCTGTGCATGTAAGGTCTTACAAATCCTAAGATATCATGAGATCCACTGAGAATTTTTAACATGGGGCGCAACACTGATCTTTTCCAGCAGCTGTAAACATTCCAAATTAGCTGCAGAAGAAGGCCTGATCCCTTGTCAGCTCTCCATGGAGCAGATAAATCATTTAATGGAAGAAACATAAGTCCTCTTCTTGCTATGGGCTGGATTCACTTTTGTGGCTAGCAGTCAAGGAAGTAGTCACCTGCACCTGGTTTATTGCCACAGTGAAAGCACAAAGGGAGAAGTAACAATGTCACTCCTGCCATAAGCAGCCATCAGCACCATCCCCTCAGTTCATATGCTGCTGTTCATAACTTCCAGAGGAACCCAGGAACAGAGGCAGAGTACAGAGCCATCTCTCTACTTTGCAGCAAGGAGGTTCCATTTATGAGGGTTGGAATGACACAGCGTGGCTATGACTGATGAGGGAATCTATCTTCAAGAAAAAAGTTTACTGCCTAGATTCACTTTCATTTATTTCAAGTTGGAAAGAAGGCAATGGGGCACGAGTATTATTGTCTGTATTTCAAAAGTGGTTTTTCTTGTGGCTTTCTTGTTTCAATTTTAAATTGTGTTACCATGCTACAGCTATGCCAGAAGTTTCAAAATAAGTCTCAGGGAGTGAAAGCAATAAAAGGGGTTAAAGTCTGGGAAACAAAAAGAAAGAAACTCCTCACAACTCTATTATCAAGTTTTAGTAGTGTAAAACTAAGGGAAAAAGGTAAGGCCTACTGCTACTGTACCTACCTGAGAAGAATGAGTCACCTTTTCTTCCTAAGATGATTTCCACATTTTTTTCTATCCTCTTATTCCAAAGCATTTTTCAATGAAAAATAATTTCATCCACAGTGAATTAATGGAAAACAGCAGCTGGAAGATACATTTAAGATCACAGAGCAAGTGAATTTCAGAAACTGGAAAGAAAATAAACCAGTATAGTTTGGGGTTTCTTCCCCTCATCACTGGTTTGTGCAGCTTTCCTTTACGAGACAGGGACTCTCATTGTGTCTTCAGTCACAGAACAGACTCATAAGATAAAGCAATATAATATATACCTTATACATAATATATATAATGGAAACTGTCTCTTATTTTCATCTCACTTCAGTCATAGCTTTTAAATCACCACCTGATAAAATGTTCCTGAGAGTGCCACACAGACTGCAGAACATACAATGAAATAGGATGAGTGCATTGCTTTAAAAAAAAAAAACAAAAAAAAAAAAAGAAAAAAACCTCTCTGTGAAAACCAGCACTTTATTGCTATAATAAAGGTCATGACACAGTGTTCTTATATTCACACTATATTTTTTGACAGCTCACACAGCCCAGATGACAAAAGTAAGACATCTCCTTGAGAATGCTGAGGCTTCATCTTGTAGGCAGTTTACATTGTGAAGGTACTCTGAATCACAGTAATCACAGTCTTAATCACCTGTTGATTTTAACTGTTAAGTGTAATCCATCTGATCCAAATTCCACAGGCTAGCAATAAAATTAGAATGGCTTATAAAATTGTCTTCACCACTCCAAGCTCTAAGCAAAGAAGGGATCCTTGGTCCACAAAGCATGCATACAACAAAGAAATGTCCTCTCTCAAACACTGATGTTTCTCAAGAATTGCAGGATATGGGGCTTTGAGTACATTCTTGTGTGTTAACCCTTCTGCACTGATGTCCTCACCCAAAAAACCCTGAATCATAGAGCTCCTTTAACATATCTCTTGTTGCTGGGGTTTCTTTTCCCCAGGAACCTGATGCCTGCTCCCCACCCTCCACTCATCAAGTTCTGATCTCTCTGTATGCAAATTGCTCTGTTGCACTTCACCAGAAGAGCAGTGACCAGGTAGAGAGCAGAAGAGAAGTAGCCTATGCTCATGATTCAAGCAAGTCTCCAGCAAATGGTACAAACTCATAGGGGCCAACCACCAAAGAGAAACACCTGACAGCATGTAGCAGAAAACTTTTCTGTGCTGACTAAACATCTTGCTTGTCAATACAAGTGTCATTGGAAATTGCTTTTTAATTTGCACTTACAGGCACTGTCTGTTATGCTCAACTCACTTTTATCCAGTACTGAGCTGTGGCTTACCATTCTGAGGAATACAGCTACCACCTGTTCCATCTGACACACAGCAGAAAGGGAATACTCAGACTTGCACGATTCCAGCTGCCAGTGAAGTAGGAGAATGCTGTCATGTCTTCTGCATCACTCCAGAGGTAACCACTTACTGGTTATCTCTAGAAAAAAAGCATCATGAATGTATCCTCTACTGCAGCCACACCCAATCATTGTAAGATAGGGAAGGGGGTAGTGGGGAAAAAACAATGAGAACAAACTGTCACTGGTGCTCTAGGAAAAGACATGATAAACAGAAGACAGGCAAGACTGGGTTTTGGCAAGAAAGACTTGTCTCTGTTATTTGTCATGATAGGAAAACTGTGAGTTATGATACTATCACAAGGCTTTAATATTTTAGTATGTTGCTTTTGAAGGATAACGGCAGCATCAGTAAGAACCATTGCACCAGTGACAACCAGCATATTATGGTCACCAGGCTGAATGATCCGTTGTACACACCTTTTGTCTCTTTTACTGCAAATACGTTAAAGAAATAAAACTTCTTTTATATTCTCGCTTTCAATGCATAGGTTTTCTGTTTCAAACACTCAGATGAATACTGATGTAATTAAAAGAAACAAAAATGAAATTCAGATACTTCAGAAACATAGAACCGTAACAGTGTGCTGCATTTGCAGACCTTCTGTTAATGACATTTGCCTTTTTGATATATATACCTCTTTTAAAATCATTGTTTTCAAACTGAGTATTTCCCAGGTCAGTATCGTGGTCTGTTTAAAGAATGGAACCAAGTGTGCATTTTAATTCCTCTACTATAATGAAAGACAAAATGAAAACATGTCAGCTTCTATCATCTGAATGCAAATAAGAATGACTGACACCTTTATCTAGATTTCTTTTCCAGCAACTGAGAGGTTAATGATTACAGAACTCAATAAAAACAAAACAAAACAAACAAATAAAACCTCCAACAAAAATCAAACAAAAAATCCCCCACTTGATTAATTTAACAGGCATATTTTCCCAAGAACATTAGGATTCATTTCAACAGGTTCTGTTTTGAAGCGTATCCAAGCAGTCTAGAAAAATGAGGGAGGTTTCAAAAACATTCAACAAAACCAGAGTGTCACTGTTTGGACTACTCAGTTTTCTTGTTTAAGCATATTTACAGTAGTATGACTTGCCAAATCTAGCTGGGAGACTCATAGTCATGTGTCATGGTCTATATTTTCATGCCACTGGCAATACAATCTGGCATTTATCAAAACAGAACCATCTAGGGGCAAAAGGAAATCAATTCCTGATATCTCACAGATCCTAAATCTCTGGCTCTGTGAAAACAACTTGCTTTAAACCCCAAACATGCACTTTACAGTTAAAATTTCAAGACTACAAGGGACAGTAAGTTAAGTCATGTAAGGGACATGATGTATTTTAGTTGGATGAAGAAAGGTACTTCTTACTCTTCCCCATAAAGCTTTCTCTAAATGCAAGATATGAAGACTAGTGAACCCAGAATGGTATTTGTGCCACAGGTACCCTACTGCTGCAGAGGCATGTGTCATGCAGTACAGCTGAGCCCAGCCCAGTTGCCAGATCGCTGTTTGTCTCCATTTTGCTGTATTCCATAAGTACAACTGTTGAGAGGCTATTTAGCCTGTTTAGTTAGGATTCAATTGCCGCTTTTTTAAGGTTGTACCTGGACAAAACATGAAACTAATAAGCAACTGATGAATTGCACGTAAGTGGCAAAAAATTACCTTTGCATTTTTTAGTAAATACAACACTCAAAAGCAAAAAATCTGAAAAAAGGGAGGGAAAGGAGGGAGAAATGGCTCTATAAATATGCTCAGGCTCTTTTACCATACTGGAGAATGAAACTAACAAAGACTGTCTAGATGTAAAAAGAGGGGAGATGTACGGCAATTGTAACATGAACTGTATGAATGTTTATGACCCTCTTGTAATCTTTTACATTATTCAGCTAGCAGAAGAGGATTTGGATGGATATAAATGGATGTACAAACAATGGAAACCACAAAGCAGCCAAAAGAGACCACAATATTTTTTTGTTCCTGTTCAGGCAACAGTGTTACTCTTCCATCACACATCTGCAGGAACAACTGAGTGTTTCAGAGAACATCACTACTGCAGAGCATTAATAAACACATCAACCAAGACTGCATAGAATGAACATGATTTACAACGGCAGGAGGCATCAAGGAATGCAGAAAAGGCATCTGCTGGGAGCATTTCAAAACACCATTTTTGATCCCTGAATTACCAAATCAAAAAAATATCAGAGGGAAAAATAAATTATTCCAATTGTAGTATTTTCTCCACTTTGAGCTGCTAGTTTTTGCTATTAAAAAAAGTGTAGCTCAATTAGAATAATGGGAGTGCTCTAACTCGAACTGGAATACTTCCCTCATGCTCTCTCCCGCCTGCCCCCTCCCTTGATATCAGCGTTTTAAAACTTGCAGCATGCATGTTTTGAGGAAAGAAAAGAATTGTGTAAGCCTCAACAGTTGCAATACTAAAGACTAACCATCTGGATAGGTCTACAGTTTTCTTTCCAAAGGGCTGTGTCAAAACAGAAGGCCTGGAGCCAGGAAGCCCTGATACCTATCGCTGGACATGACACATACTCTCTTGGGTAATTCATGTAGACTCATTCCTGAAAGATATTAAAGGACTCCTGTGAGATGCAGAGAAGTGACTCTGGCATGGATTTCTGCTGAGATGTTTCTTCTGGAATACCATTTATCCTTTCTGCTGCTGTAGTAAGGAGAGAATGATGTGGAGGAGTTGGATGTTGCAATATTGTGCTTGCACTGCTGACACACCAGATGGCAAAGAACCTGGTATCACTGGGATGGATTATGTTGCTATCTTGTCCTGTCTGCCTATAAAGGCAAAAAAGAAGTTTTTACCAGCTCCAAAAACTGTACTCTTCAAACTGGTAGGTATGGGGGTTGTGGGTAGGGCACGACTAACTCACCTTGGATTCAAAAGGCAAACACAGATTTTCCTGTTACATATGAAGAGCTCTTAGAGCAGAGTAATGAAACATGAGGTTGGTTTACAGGACAACTTACGTAAGTGTGTACCAGTGCACTGATGACTTGCCAAATCACAGAACAGTAATTCCTATCTGCTTCTTAAACTCTTCCCCCTACAACTCTCCATCAGTAACAATTACATGTTGGGCTCATATTGCGTTCATCTGCTTAATAATTGTGTTGCTAAAATATAGCAGGCTAGCACTAAGGTCTAAAGCTGCTTTCCTCTTATAAACATATCTCGAAAGTAAATGAAAATATTTTAAGGGAACACACAAGTTCAAGGCTCACATAAGCACTGACAATTTTTCATCTTACAATGCTTCAGCGAGCAGCCTCCCAGTTACTAATGTTCCAGTACCTTTGCCTAAAAGTGGTAGACCATTTATTGAAGATTAATAACCACAATGTTAAATAGATCTATTTATGTAAGAACAACTCAGCACAGATAATATGGAGTTGTCAGTGGAGGAGGCAATGTGTGGAGTGTCAAAGCTCTAGATGTGTTCTGCTACCGAGGGTTGGAAAGTAGGGATGACATTGCCCTCTCGTGGGAAAACGATGAAGTGGAAAGAAGCCAAGCTCCAACACTGATGCCGGCCCGGTTTGTTAATCCGGCGTCCCATCACAGCAAGCTCTTAAATCTTCTGACGTTTTCATTCCGTTTTCTCTGGTCATTCAGTGTCGAGAATTTGTGGCATAGTGCAGGGCTGGGATTTAGTCTTTATTAAAAAATTTAATGTGTTGCCTCGGGCTATACCCCTGAGGCTATAGCTCAAAAGCATCCCTGTGAAAGCCAGATATTTGAGGTCAGGATTCTCTTTAATGGAAGAACACAGGGACAAGCACTACTTTTTACTGTTTTAGCCTAAGAACTATGACACAGAACTATGCTACTCAGAGTCAAATCTGGCTAGGAGTCCTTTACTTTAAAATGTCTCTTCTGTTCTGTTTACATCAAGTATTTGTATTTGAATGAAGGTGAGTTGGATTAATTTCAGATGACTTATGAACTATTTATTGAAAATACATGTTATAGAGTGGGTGACTGGTCTACTGTGATGGTTGTAGATGTTAAAAACAGGCCTTCCTGAGGAGTTACATTTTATAAAGGAAGCCAATTCAGATTTTTGTCTAGATCTTTTTAGAGAACACTGCAAAAGATGAACTATTCAACTGGTAAAATGAGTATGAATAAGAAGGAGAGGACAGGATGAAGACAGGAAGTCAGAGGACAATTTAGCTTGGTTTTGCTGAAAGCAAAGCAGTGTGTTACCCGTGCCTAGATGTTTCTGATGGTTGCAATGGCAAAAATGAGAGATAATCTCTATGTATCTCTATGAAGGAAGCACACTGGCCTGCAGGTGGGTTACTCTCAACACCATACACAGGACAGTTACAGTAAACATGGCTGCTAGGATGTTAACCATTAATAAACTGTTGTATAGTTGTTTTTGTTTTACACACAGCAACATATTTCCTGATATGATAAACTAGCTGAATGAAGTATTCACACTGGGATCAGACAGTTACCTTGTAGGGCATTAGATCAGTGATATTCCTTAAGTATTTATTAACGAGCACCACCAATATAGAAGGGCATGTCTAGTCCATCCATTCTCTGCCCTTGTTCTTAGACTGAGCTACTCCTGAGCTACTCTTGACCTTGGTTCTACAGCAACAGATACCAGCCTTAAGGCCAGGCAAATAGCTGCTCCAGGTTAGCATGTTTCCCCTTTCCTCTCTTCCTCCTAGGCAGGAGCAGCTGCGGACCGCTGTGTCTCTTGCTATCTTGAGTAACTCTCAAACACCCACTTGCTCACTATTTTAAGTAGAAGAGACCCACCCATGTCCCACTTCAACAATCACTGGGGCTCTATCTGGCATGATAATTACACCACCCTTCTGAAAGCCACAGGAATGCATCTGAAAGCCCAGACTATTGGATTATTCTACATGAAGTGCAGTTGAAGTGTAGCAACAAATTATTTGTCAACAATTACATTTTGTCAACAAGTACATCTGGGAATATACTGTGGCATAACCAGACAGCACTTGATGGGCCCATCAAGTTCTTTCCTTTAAGCTCGAACAGATCAAATGTTTTTAACATAGCTTCTAAAGCCTTCTGATCTTATACTGCATATTGTATTTTGGCATCTGACCATTAGAAAAGAACGGTCTAGGATGAGATTGAAAAGAAATACCTCAAACTAATAGTCTTCCTCCAAAAGTCAAAACAAATATTTAGAACAAATCTAGTAAGCAGATTACAAAACACAGCTTGATTTTTGAGCAAGAAGCATTCTGCATGGATTCATAGGGTTGAGTCCATCTGGTCAGAAATTCCCAGACTTGAAGTACAACAGAACATGAATTGCTAAAAAGTGGTCTAAACTATTACACTTTTGTGTATTCTTACACAAGATACGTGGTGCAAACAGTCTATTTCACAGATTCAGGTCAGTTAGAAGGTTATTTCTACAGCCACAGGACAGAAGGGAGAGAGAAAAATGTTCAACCCTGTATCAATACAAACCATTACATAACACAACACTACCAGGGTTTATACACATTCACAGCTGATATAAATTGGTCTGTGAATGGGCTTGATACATAAGGGTGGCAGCATCCATACAGAAGGGAACTGTTTCAGCAGATGTACCCATTTCTTCTTGATAACCCAGAAAAAGCAGCCACACAAACTCACACACCTCTATCAGCTTCTCCATCTCTCACTTGTGATGCTGCTGTTCCTAGATCCAGTTTTGATCATGGCAAGGCCTGCTTCCACATACCCGCCAGAAAGTTGCTTAGTTTTGGACATTTGCTAAAAGATTAAGACAAAGTTGGTACTTACTCCCTCAGCTTGAGAGGAAAGTCAAACGTTTGAAGTTTTGTAATTTACTACCGTCTAATTGAAGGGTTTGGAGGGTTTTTTTGGCCAACTTGTTCATTTGCAAAGAAACTCATGCTATCCCAAATGTAGGATGACTCAAACAAAAGCAGCAGAATTTTACTGTCACAATTCCATAGCTGTGCCGGCCCAGAGTCCCATCAACTTTACAAGCTCCCTTCATGGCAGTTACAGCTACTTGCTTGTCAAGCAGTTAGTTCTGTCTTCTTTCCACAAGGTAGAAAATTCTGCCTTGGTTTCTGCATCTAATCTCTCCTTCTGCACCATGTACAGTAAAATCCTCCATATAGTCCAAACCTTGTGTAACCTTAAATGTGCAATTTTTTAAATTTCAAAATAGATTTAGAAAATAACCATCTCTTCTCTTGGAGTATAACAATGTGTCAACTTCAAACCTAGACTGACATAAAGTGAATATTATGCTGGTGATAGGTGCTAATTAAGGTATCAGTAAAAGCAGCACTCTTCATAACCACAGACTAGCTGCTTCAGTTAATAAGTTAATGTGGATCCAGGGAACCGAGTATGTGTTTTTTGGCAATGATAAGCAAGCCAGGACTGGGACATCAGGATACAATCAAGATCTCAACCCATTCTCATTGCCTGACTTTCAGTCTCTGCTCTTTTCACCACATAGGATTACATGGGTAGCAGCTTTAGGAAGCTTTAGGTAGCTTCACTGTAGAAAGAAGGTACCTAGATGTAGATGAGGGAATTTTTGTGATGCCAGCAAGGTACAGATGCATGTCAACATATATAAATTATAATGAGTCCCAAAACATGTATGCATTGGCCATGCATCAGCATATCTGGAGCTCCAGAGCACCCTTCAAACATTTCAGTCTTCAGAGACTGCATTCATCATGGTATTATATATTATAATGGGAGAAACTAGGAGTAGAGAGAGTCACTTGTACAATGAAATAGAAGTTATAAGCCCTAATGTACCATTTGAGGTTCACAATACTGTTTTTAATTTCAAATTTAGAAAGAAACATAACCAGTAGAGGGCTGCATAACTGAAACATGACTAAAAATAACCTCTGCTATGTTTAAGCACGCATGCTATCAAGAGATCTTGGGCCTCTGGCTGTCCTGCTAGGAACCTGAGTGCCTTTCAAAACCAAACTGGAACTATTACCAAAGCCCAGAAACTCACTAAACAGCCTTGTTTGGGGACAAAGCCCCACTTGCTTGACTAAAACAACTTCCTTTGAAAACCATTTTTATCGAAGCATAACAATGCTGGTAAATTTTATGTTTCCATGGGACATGTGCCCTCATATTTTATTCAGAAAAACAGTAATCTCTGAAAAACCTGTTCTTTGATGTCCTATGCATGCACTTAAGGTTATTAGTATTGGAAGGATTGAGGAGGTTTAGTACTACCTATACAAAATCGTTGTTCATTGTTCCAAGAATCTATTGATTTATCAATGTCCTACAAATCCAAGTAGACAGAGTTACAGGAACACCACAGTACAAACATTTCCAGGACAGTACTTGTGTTTATTTACAATCTGCCTGCATAGTTTTATCTGTCTGTCTGAATTGTTAGGGCTCACATCTCAGTTCCTACTCAGAGAGCAAGAGTCTAGGAACACCCCTGTGATAAGTTACTTCAACTTCTGCTTGAAGTATTTCTTGGGACTGTATCACTGTACTTAAATGCAGGATCTTTGATAGAAACAGCACTTTCCATAGCAATTTCTTCCACTGGCACTGACAGCATTTCTTAGTGTTGGAGAGCCATGAGATGTACTGAACATAATCTAGAGAAATTCAAATGAAATTGAGGAGGTAGTGGTTGCAAAAGCCCCTCACGGGCTCCAGTGAGGCACAGCCGGCAACCAGGAAGAGGCTCTGGCTCCGAAACTCATGTGGGAATGGTGGCCATAGGGACAGGATAAAACCCTTCCTGTGGGCCGTGCAAGGACCCTCTCCTACCGTCCTTTGTACAAAAAAAGCATTGCAGGGAGGTGGAGGGGAAATGGGGCAGCAACTCCTCTGCAGAGAGTGTTGGCCTCTTGAGGAGTCTGCAGTGAATCCAGGAATCAGTGACTTTTCTCTTAGGAGAAGGGCACAGGGCATGAGCCAGAGGAGCTCCATCCCGGTGCTTCCACCAGCCCAGCAAAACACTGGCTGGCACACACAGCAGCCAGAAGAGAGAAGTGTGGCAAAAACCTAGAAAAACCTCTTCCCCCAGTCCTCTCCTCAGCCTTTAAGTTGGAATGAAAAGCTATCAGCCATCCCTTTGTTACCTAGTTCTGGGAGCAGGTAATGGGGGCTTCATCTCCCAAACCTCTGTGTTGGTGGGGGAGAGAAAAAACTTCCATAAATATTTTGAAACTATAACAGCTGGTCAGAACAGCAGGCAATGCCTACATGTCATTTGCTCAAAAAATTCATTACCTTGCCATTCATGAGAAAAGAACATGAGTATTATTTAAATGGTTAGATGGAAAACCTTAGAAATTGTCTGTGGCATACCCAGATGTAACTTTAAGAACAGCTACAGGATGCTCAGAACTCACAACTCTGCTGAATACTTTCTAGAGCCATTATTCTTAATTCTAAATTCAGTTACTCTGGACTACTTGCATTTTGACATACTGTGAAGTGTACAGGACTTTTTACAAATATTCCCGTCCATGTTTCCTGGAAAATTTTTCCCTCCAGTACAAGAAAATGACACCGTTGTGTTATTAAAAGATAAAACTGTTCACACACATTAAATTTCAGACTATCTTTGTTGAGTTTTCTTATAAGGCAAATGCTCCTCAACAAACAAGGAAGACGGCTGGGGATGGGGTCAGTAAACCAATGACTAAGAAAGAGACATAGCTACCAACAAAAGAAGGGTGAAGTGGAAGTCAAGCACTGGCATGAAAAAAGTGCCAGCAGAACAACCATATTCTGCTCTTCTGGGGAATCAGCACTGTTGTGTGCCTCACTGTAATGCCTCTAGACTTATGCAGATAACCCACGGACAGGCAGGGGAGGCAGAAGCTCCCCTGTGCATTTACAGGGCTGCAGCCCCCTTAGGGTCACAGAGATGGCAGGACAATTCACACAACTGGAATGCCACTATAGATGGGCATAGGCTCTTTTACTCTAAATTGAGTAAACCAGACTTTAAGTGTTAGTAACATCCATGCTAACAATCTGGACTAATAATAACTCTTTTAAAGTCTTTCAAACATAGTCAGCTAACACTTGGCTTGAATAGGAAGTTTTTCTTTAGCTCATTAATTGCATGCACATTTGGCCGGCCACCCCAGTCATGAACAGTGGCTATCAAAGCTGGCCATAACAACTTGTGAGGAATACAAGCAAATTAACCTGTAAAGCTGTACAGTAAAGCTGTACTTTAGATACAACATCAGCATTCATCAGTGAGTTGATGTTATTCTTGATGTTTGTTTCCACACATTTTGGCAAAAGAAGATGGAAAATGTTTTATTCTTATATTTGACCTGACAACTTGCGAGCAAACATCATAGAATGCCTTGTATTGGAAGACACTTTAAAGACCATTTTGTTCCAATCCCAAATTTAGCTTATAGTGCTAAGATTTAAAATCCAGGGATAAGAAAAACCAAGAACTATAAATAAATGTAAATAAAGTACACACAAAGTAAAATAAAATAATATTTCTTCAGTACTGGAGAACAAATATGTTCTATTTAAAAATCATAGTATTTTCTGATTACATTGGTTAGATGGATAAGGAAGACATGAGAGACATTTCATAAACAGTTATTTATTAAAGAAAACAATTTTATTTTCTTAATAAAATGTGCTAATCACAAAAAAACCTCTCATCAAGAAAATAGGGGGTTTTGCATTTATTTTTACTGTACCAATTTTGCAAATTGTTTGCATAGACTTCACAGATTTCCATTATTACTGTCTATAAACAGACTGTTCTTTTGAAGTTCTTCAGTATTTTTAGGAATGCTTTGGTTCATACTGAATACAGTAGATAGAACATTACAAATAAAACAATAATTGCATTTTACACCTTACTGGAATAGCTGATCTTCAAGTAGAAAACAAAATACGTTTAAAAGCAAAGACAAGTAAGCCTTACCCTTCTTTGTAAGAGTTTAAAAAGCTACTGATCCCAAATATGGAGGTAAAAGCTGGAATGTTTATTGAACATGTGACTTGCAATTTAAAAGTCTTGGGACTAGGATATGTTAATAAGAAGGATGGATTATGGTAATATAAGTTAACTAGGGGATTATACAAGTTTTGGCTATGTTGCACTGTTAGTTAATATTTTCTACAACAGGGATTTACATGGGGGGCAGAAAACAAAGGGTTTCAGCAGGAGTTGGTAACATTCATCTTAAAATCCATCTCTGTCTTGGAGCCGGAGACAGCTAATCAGAATGGTTGAACATCAACAGGTCTTATGAGGGAACTTTGGTTTCTTAGGTGATAGGATTTCTTTCAGCCTCTGTTGACTAAGCTTGTCAGTTCCCCACTGCTGGAAGCTGAATTTTGATCCCTATGATTCCCGCTTTTTTATTTTATTGATGCAAGGCAAAAACTCGAGAGACACTGTGGTTAACCATTTACTGAATACAGGAAACCAGACAAGGAATACAAGGAACAAAACAGAAAAGGACAAAAATTTTGAATATTACTATATCAACGTTTTTAAAGCAAGGGTTCATATTTTGCATTTCTTGAAAACTTTAATTGAAGCTATGTATTTCTGCAAATTAATAGTTTTAATTAGTTCAGGGCTATGTGCATTTTGACTTTTCTTCTGATGGGCATACGAGGTAGTGGTTGTGTATTATGTACAATGTGTTAAAGTTTCACAAGTTCATACACTCATATTTCTCACATGTATTTTCACAGAATCATAGACTGGCCTCCATTCATCCAATCACACGCGCACACATACAGATTTTTGGAACGTTGGTTTGTTGTGTTTGAGAAATTTGCATTCTTTTTTCTTATCTTTCGTGTAGCTCTACTTTTCTTTGGTCTCTGAATTACTGTTTTGATGAGGAAACAACCTTAACTGAAATTTCATAAAACAAACATATTTCTTTCTCATGTTCAGCCTTAAAAATTCAAAAAATATATGTAACTTTTTCATAAACATTCTTACAGATCTGAGATAACTCCTGACTCCACCTTTTTTCCTCTTCATGGCAAATGGGATAGGTATCATTTGATATTTGTTGATTTTGGATCTATAAAAAACTTGGCATGGTTATTGCAAACTTGGTAAAAATATTACATATATATTATCATGTATTTAAGTAGCTTAAAGGACAATTAACAAGGCCACTTTTTGGATTTGTCTACATTATCAATTGTCATTACTTATTTAAACAAAACCCCAAAAAACTTTGAGGCAATCTATGAAAAAGGCAGTATCTAAAAGGTACAATCTTAATAATAAAAGATAAAAACTTAAATTTCTAAAAATTTACAAAATCAAAATGTGTTTTGTAACTTTTCTGAACTTGAAAAACTTTCTATTCACATTTTTTATTCTAGGTGCAAGAAACATTGTAATAGTTAAAAAGAAAATGAAAGAACAGATTTAGAAGAAGAAACAATAAAAAATACTTAGTAATTGAAAATAAATGACTTTGTAACTGTAGTTTTAAAAATGCATTTTTTTAGAACAAATGCTATTATAAAAATGAGTACAGTAGAATAAAGCAAAACTGATAGCTAAAAAAATATTTTTGCATAAAAATTTAATACTTAAGCAAAAGTTTGCTCTTATGTACTTTTGTGGACTTCAGATTATGAACAATTTTCAGTGCAATGCTTCTTGCTTTTAATTGGTGGGGAAGCATATGACAGAAGCTTGTCTTCTGGTGACTACACTTCCTTAGATGTATGAAGCAAAGAACAGTGTTAGTTTAATTTGAAGGCATTAGGTAGATAATCTAAAAAATGAGTGAGGGAAATAAACAAAATGAAATAAAATAAATGAAATAAAATTAGTTAATACACTTGCCAATTTTCTTAGTTTGAGAACAAGGTCTATGGATGCAAGACTTAGTGCAGTTAATGTGTTGCACGTCAGCTCTTTGTGGAGAGCAACAATAATTGTTTTAGCTGATTTATTACAATTAATTAGATTTTGAGACTAGACTTTGCTCTGTTTGTAGTAGGTTTTCAAATGGTCAGAAAAGCTTTTTAAGCAACA
Organism: Willisornis vidua nigrigula; assembly: GCA_021164005.1. Classification (NCBI taxonomy): domain Eukaryota; kingdom Metazoa; phylum Chordata; class Aves; order Passeriformes; family Thamnophilidae; genus Willisornis; species Willisornis vidua. The sequence goes on along the minus strand of JAJPCS010000369.1, from coordinate 2,026,388 downwards.
GCACTTTGTAATGTAATTTGAAATTTAGATAGTATTTGTTCACAGGATTGGCAGGCTGCGTGCCAATTACAGATAACTAGCATTTAAAATTTAACTGTAGATATGTATATTTTAGTTACAAAAACAGTGGATTCAAAGTGAACATAGAGTTACTTAATGCTATTACTGAAGTGTTTTATATCATTTAAAACCAGAAACCACATTGCTTAAAAGGTGTGGCTTGTGTGTGCTATCATCTCACAGCTGAGTAAAATTAAATGAAACAGGAATACGCTATATAAACAATCAGCATACATAAACACTTCTCATGACGCTGCTTTGTAACAGCTATTAAATGTGCTAGGAGGTGAGACACAAAGTAACATGTTTGAAGCTTATGAACTTTTTCATCTTTGAGGGACTAATATGTAACCTTTCTATAGAAAAATTATCCTTATTTTTGGTTTTCACATTAATTTGTTACAAAGAAGACGTGATGTTATTCTGTTACAATTGTATCATTCATTGGTCAAATTAATGTTCTTAATAAGTTGTCACAAAATTGTTCACTTAATAATGCTGTGATTTGATATTTTGAGCCAAACAAAATGCACTGGTTATTACTTTTTAAGTTCTTATTTTGGTCTATCATGAAATTATTTTCTTATAGGCAGGAACAAAAGGCATTTTTTTTTTGTTACATTACATTTTAGGGTCAGATTTGGAAGATTTAACTTTGTACATGAGTACAGCTCATTTTACTTAAGGATTGTATTTTTGGAGCACAGCTGTGACTTTTACCAGAGCTCTGCCACAGAACTTCTTGTGAATCTAGACTTTCTGAGCTGTGCTGACATTGCACTGCTTTTTAATCTTTGATCTGGAGTGAACTCTTCAAGACTTTAGATGGTTATGAAAAGTGATTTTTTTTTTGTGATAGGTTAGCAGGATTTAAAACATATGATACATGTGGATTTTTGACTTGAAAATAAGAATAGTTCTACTTGTAAAACAACAGCTAATAAGTAGAAATTCATCTGCTATGCCAGGTTTACATCTATTTATCTTTTATAGCTACAACAGTTTAAAATGAAGAATATTATGAACAATGAAACTGAAAATTTTTGATATATAAATGTAAAGGGAAGTTATTAGTTCTTTAAGGCTTGCTTTAAAGTATTTAATGAACTTTAACTTAAAACTATGCTTTATAATAATACTTAAAATACTTTTGTTTATAATGAAAAGACATTACAAAATGCTGAAAGAATTACTATAAAGACTTGCTGAGAAAATTATCTTTTTTTTCTAAATGAGTATTTTAAATTTCATAAGAAAACCTTAAAACACTTTTTAATTATTAGTTATGCAAAAATGAAAAAATATTTGTGAAATAAAGCCACTACGATACTTCTATCATTCATACCAAAAAACTTGGGCTTTGCTGCATTAACTAGCAAGGCCTACAAGACAGAGTGGAAGCAGTCTTGTTTGTGGCTTCTTCAAACACAGGTGAGGCAGATTACAATGGTGATTTTATCGCTGTCTCCTTGAGCATGAATTAGAAAGAAACTCAGAAAATTTCTCTTCCTCCCTTGCCATGCAGCTGGGAGGGAAGAAAAAGGGAACAGTTTCTATGAGTTAAAAACTATGAAAACAACATGAAAACAGCACAAACCTACTTCTATATTCTTAAAACTTGGCAAAACTACAAACACAGACGTCAAGATATGATAAACAACAGTTTTGCTTCACTTTTTAGCACTTTTTTCTTTTTTTTTTTTGTTTTTATTTTTTGTGGTGAGACTGGAAGGACAAAGAAATGTTACTTTCAAAAGAATTTTACAAGTGAAGACATCTAGAAAACTAAAAAAAGCCAGATAAATGGTATAGGTTGTACTTACACATTTTAAAAACACAACTTAAACAAACTCAATACTATGCAGGTCTAAATACAACAAATATAGCAGCTTTGGGCTTCATTTTGGATTTGTTAGTCATGGCTTATCTTGTTACTTTCCAGCAAATTAAAATGCTCTTGACAAAGATCACAGTTTAGCACTGACTTATTTAAGTATTACTTAATGCAAGAAACACTAAATCAAAAACACAACACTATGCTGAGAAAAAAAATCTTTGAAAATTAGAACAGAAAGTCCGCAGTCTGGAGGTGTCTTTTCTTCTTAGATTAATTAATTGCTGAATAAATAAAAGGTTTAGTTATTACTTATATCAGTGGTTTTTAAGTTCAGTTGTTAGGTTTTTGAGGTACTTATTAAACTAAAAGGAACAGACAAACAGAGAAATGCTAGGAACAAGACTTCTAAGTTGGCAAATACCAGGAATTGTCTGCTTAGTGAAACAACAGGGTATTTTTTTTTTCTGGTCGCTTTTTCGTGTCTTTTGGAGTGCGAAGTGTGTCTGACCGACGCAGCCATGCTGAGCGGGGGTTGGGTGTTTACTTCTGGCTTCTGCAGGGGCTGCTCCGCTGGCCGCGCTCGCTGGGTCCTTGTGCTCTGCGGTAGCTTGGCTCGGGACAGTGCTGAGGTGTTGGAGTTTTTCCTGCTTCTGCGTTTTCTGGCTGTTTTGAGCTTTCTTGGCTTGTTCTGAGTTCAGTGAGAAGGGGATGGCGGGGCGTTCTCTCGTCCGGGACTGGCTGCAGGACTAGAACCCTCGCGGCTGTGGGGACGGTGGGTCCCAAGCCGGCAGGAGCAGTCTCGCCACACGCTGCCCCACAGGCTCGCTGCTTTTCTGCATGGATGTCACAGTGGCCACTCGTGGCTTTTCCAGCTCTCTGCTGTCTGGATCCCACGAGTTCTCATTGGGGTCCTGGGCAGCAGGAACTTTAGGGGTGTTTGGCAACCGCAGGGCAGAGTGGCTGCCGCTATTCTTGCATTCCTCTCCCCTGGGCAGTGGTGCTGTGTGTAGCGCCAGCACAGGGGACACAGCCTGCTTGTCTCTTTTAGTGACAGCATTCGAGAGCAGTAAGTTTAGCAAAGAAATGTCCCTTGGGTGGTTCTGCTGGGTCCATAAAATTAAGTCTTGCAATGGCAGATCTTTTATTTCTGTGCCGTGCAGGCACTTCAAGAGTAAATAAACGTAGTTTTGATGAGAAGATATTTGAGCCCCCATTGCCCCTACTTGTTACATTTCAAAGCCTATTTTTCAAATAATCATTCTTAGGTCATGACAGCTCACCTCTGGTCCAGCCACAGGGTGCCAATGTCCCGTACACAGTCTTTTCTTCTCAGTTCTGTCATGCACCCTCACCGGGATAGGAAGAACTGCTGTTCCTATCACTGCCAACGGCTCTCTTCAGTGGAATTCTAAATTTTAGAATTTAGGTCTCTACCCCACGATTCGGCACCATTTGTGACAGTCTCTAAAGCTACTGATCCCAAATATGGAGGTAAAAACTGAAATGTTTATTGAACATGTGACTTGCAATTTAAAAGTCTTGGGACTAGGATATGTTAATAAGAAGGATGGATTATGGTAATATATGTTAACTAGGGGATTATACAAGTTTTGGCTAAGTTGCACCGTTAGTTAATATTTTCTACAACAGGGATTTACATGGGGGGAAGAAAACAAAGGGTTTCAGCAGGAGTTGGTAACATTATCTTAAAATCCATCTCTGTCTTGGAGCCGGAGACAGCTAATCAGAATGGTTGAACATCAACAGGTCTTATGAGGGAACTTTGGTTTCTTAGGTGATAGGATTTCTTTCAGCCTCTGTTGACTAAGGCCTGCTGTTTAAACTTGTCAGTTCCTCACTGCTGGAAGCTGAATTTCAATCCCTACACTTATCCCGAAGAAGGCAACAGTCTTTTCAGAGCTCTACCAAGTTTTCCATGATGCCTTTTCTTGCTTTCATTTGCCAGCTTTTTAGCTGGAAAAATTCTGAAAGATATCTGCACTCTCGAGCCAATTCCGAAAACAGGATAGTCCTTTTTCTCTGATCTGTTTTCTTCCCTTGTCAGTAATGACTTCTCCAGTTTGTTTCACAATCACCAGTTTAGGAATTGCTGTTATGTTGTATTTCTTCTTCAGATCACTGAGGGGGAAATATTAAAAATAAAACACACCATTAGAGCATTTAAAGAAAACTCCTAATCTCTTATGGAGGCTACTCCAGTCAGGAAAAATGGGACAACAGAAATGTGGAGTGGCTAGGCTTCCTCAGAGCTTGAGGCAGAGCACTGGGCTGGGAATCTACATGATGAAACATAGCTCTGGGAGTTCAGAAAGTTGCAGCACTGTTCCTGTAACTGCTCTTCATTGCTGCCTGTGGTTTCCACAGGAGGCGAGACTCTCAGACTTAAAGATAAATTGAAAACAGATTATTAACACATGAAATAAAAATAACATTTGTGAGGGAAAAGTCTAGAGGACACAAAACATATAAAGAGAAACAAAAACACTTGATGACACTGACACATGATAAATAACAAGGCATGACTATCAATTACACATGACAGAGAAGAAAGTCTGCTATTTGTGCTCTATCATCCACACAAAGTAGTAAACAGAATTCACTGTTTATATAGATGATTTGAAAGAAATGAGTAAGATGCAAACTAAAGAAATATGAAAAACAGGAGAATATCAGAGGATACCACACAGGAAGCCACCTCAGCTGAGCATGACACAGGCCAGAGAAATGGCAAGAAAAAAAAAATCTCAAGGAAAACAGTTTAATACCCATCACACAGTTTGATTGCTACAGAACAAAAGAAAGAGGAGGTAAAGAGCAAGGCACAAGGCTCTATGTTTATAGAATGACCATATCTTCTAAACAAGAAATTCACCTCCCTTGAAAGCTGACATTTCAGTGCAAATGAAAAAGCAAAATTCAGGACACAAATTTTTGAAATGAAAACTTAATTACTAGCACTGAATAATTGGGGTATTTGGCATGAATTTTATTAAATCACAACTGTGGCAATTACAAGACTGTAGGAAAGCTCTGAGCTTATTAAACTTCTCAAGAGGCATCAGATAAAAGCAGAATTATCTGCCAAGAGTGTAGGTCAATAGGGTGACTTTCTAGCATTTCCAGAAACTCCAGAACCAGCTCATTGCCCCAGTTCCAACTCAGAAAGAAAAACAGATAACAAATATCTGAAGTCCCCTTCCGTGTTTATCAGGGCGTTGTAAAACCAAATTCTTTCCAAATACACAGCAATGGCAAGCCCATTACTTTCACTAACACTGAAACTGCAAATAAGAAAAGGAAGCATTTGTGGAACACAGCTCAGCAGGCAGAGAATCAGGTTGGTGGTCACAGAGTCAGAACCACATCAGGGTGGTTTTTTCACACTATTCAAACTAAGCTAAAAGGTAGAAAAACTATTCCTACCTCCTTGGCACATCTATTAATTGTAGTAGATGTTCACACTAGAGAGCCATGAATGAAACATTATAGATTCTACTGAATTTCTAATGTTCATTTCAAAAGGTAGAAGTTAAAGAAAATTCCTTCTAGTGCTTAGTCCTCATAAGCAATAATCCACAATTTCAGAGGCGGGAATGCAAACTGTGGTTACTGACATCTAACAGGAACTGTGAGGAACATAAAATCCACACCTAAGATACAAGTTGTGCAGTCTAAGTTATGTCTGGAAAAATGTAATCAGTTTTGAGGAAGAAGTCACATGTTTCAGAAGGGGTTTAATAAACAGATTAAGTGAATAGATGAGCTGAAAGTAACAACCTTGCCAAAGCAAGTGTAATCCAGTGTATGGAAAATTACCTTTCTGCTTTGCCTTATATGAAAGTGAACAGAAATAAGGACCTTTAGAAGAACCAAAGGACATACACAAGCCAAGCAATAAAAGAATAACCAAATTCCAAAATATGAACAACAACTCTCTCAAAACAAAATTTAAATACTAAATAAAAACACAGTGCCTGAGCATCACCACAAGCAAGAACATTTGCTGTGTGGGGTTCAAATGCTAAAGAAATTTGAATAGAAGAAAATATAGACATTGTTTAAAAACACATGACACTAACAAAAAGACATTCGCAATTATTTCCGCCGGGGGGGGGGGGAAGGAGTCAAAATACAGGAAAAAAGACTTATGTGAAATACTGACTAAGATAAGGCATTCCTGAAACACAACTTCTGTATTTTTCCATAAGAGAAGAAAAATCAACAGGTGAAGGACTCTGCTCTGCCATTATGTTGGCTGAGCAATAACGCAGGAAATACTGCAAAACCAGGAATAATAGGGTATAAAAACAGGTATTATTTCTCGGTGAATTCTGAAGTAAAAGCAATTAACTAAGACACTCCATGACCTTTCCCTAATCTGCTAAAATGAGGGGGATAAAAACAACATTCCAAAGCAAGTTTATATTGAAACCATGCAAAATACTATCACCTCATACCATTTGAATGACAAACAAGATGGGAGGAAGATGCTTTTTATTGATTTCAGTGGACAATAAATTATCCTGGGATGTTTAACACAATTGTAGCAATCACAGATAGAACAGTAAGAAGCTGAAGGTAATTTGCTATGGAGACCAAACTTATGCTTTGTTTTCCTCAGGGAAAGCATAGACAGCTGATCCACTCCAGTAAGGCATCTTGTTTACAAAGCCTCTGGGCTAAAGGTTGCTTGCATCAAACCAGACCAAAACGTGCGCAGATTTTGCTTACATTTGCATGCAACCTGCAAGATGAGTGGACCTCAGGAGCAGTTCTGCAGACAATGCTTCTTAATCACTGTGTAGGTGTGTACAAGTGCTTACAAAAATGGCTTTTTAAACCTGTTAAGATCATCCTCTCCTACAGCGATCTAAAATCCCATGATTCACCTGCACAGATTACATACATGCCATGAGATAACCTAAACAATAATTTACGAAATCATTGACCATAAATAGAAATACCATGTGCTACAAAGGCAAACTCAACCCTCTCAAACTTAACAGTAAAATATAGTGATGTAAATGATAACATTCTTGCTCAGTTGACTGGCTATCCACAGTAAAGAATAAAGGCATATTCTGTGTCTTAGTGACTAGAAAAAAATCTAAGACCCAAGCAGACAAAGCAGAAGGGGAAGCTATTAACAAAAAAAACCAAAACAACAGAAAAACCCACAACAGCTATGGAAGACTGAATGAGTAAACTTTGGACAGACATAGGGAATCTTCCAGCCAAAATCCTTTGAAGTATGAGACCTGGGCCATGAACATGAAAGGGCAACCTTCATTTCAAAGAATCACAGAATATGCTGAGTTAAAAAAAAGACCCAGAATGATCACTGAGTCCAACTCCTGGCCCAGCACAGGACCAAAAACATTGAGACAAACTGGAAGTCATAGCAATTTTTAGTCTTTTGATGCTTATAGAAAGGTTGGATGAAAATTTGTAAGAGCACAGACTTTGTATTTCTAGACAGTATTGACATTGGCAGGGACAGAGGTAATTTTCTTCACAGCAGCTTACATGTTACCAAAACAGCATTGCTAACACACCAGTGTTTTAGCTATTGCTGAGCAGTGCTTACACAGCATCAAAGCCTTTTCTGTTTCCCATTTGCCATGCCATCCAGTAGAAGCTGGGGAGTCATGTCTGGAACAGCTGACACCAACTGACCAAAGAACATTCTATGATCAACAATAAAAGCTGCAGAAATTTCTGCATGAAGTGAAATTTCTACATTGTCAAATGTTAGTCGGGTATGGTTGGGACTCAAATTCAAAGTGTCAGTTGAGATTCTGGAGTGGCTAGTTTGAAAAAACTAAGAACAGGCAATTGATCTTAACTGCTCAGATACTTAACATTCCTCTTCTGCCTTTGTTTTTAACAACGCACTTCCCTCCCTCAGTATTTCTGCAGGTGCCAAACTACCCTCACACCTAAAACTTCCTAATATAAAATGTAAACATAAACGTTTTATTTCCCTTTTGTTTTGTGATTCTAATTTTCACTGAGGTGTACAGGTCATGGACTCGGTAAATACTTACTGCCTATCTGGAAACCTGCAAAAATTACTGCACAGGCTAGGCACCCTCTCAGAGAATGATGCCTTTCACAACAGGGGTCAGTACAAACGCAGCAGTATGTCTTGGTATATCATAACTAAAACGTCAGTCCCATTTACTACCATTTTTTGTTGACTTGTTCTGTCTTACATCTACTTTTCCTCTCTATTATTCCCTTTCTGCTCCTACTGCCCACTTCATACTAGACCGTCTTCACACCACCCCTTCAAAGATCAAAATCCTGTGCCTCGGGCAGCAAAAAACTTTAAGTTAACTTGCAGACAGTCAAAGCAACAGTATTTCCTATTAGTTATGCCACGGACCATATGAAGTAGTAAAGGTGCAGTCCGTCCTCAGGGAAATAGTCAGGATTGACGGCATGGAAGAGTCACAGATTCTGCTTTGAATTCAGTATTTTGCTTAACACTTCAGTGTTAAAACTTCATACACTATGAGTAGGGATGCTGGCTACTTCTTAACAAGACAGAATTCATTACCAAGAAACTCCATGCTTCCATTTGAAATGTGTTTTAGATGGCAGACTTAAAACTGGCTCTATGGTGTCTGCAAGGGACAGCAGTCTATGCTGCAATTATGTATCTTAAACACTGAAGTAACCTGCTAGAATAGTTTAACCTCACTGAAGATACTGAAATGCCTTCTTTACATGGTGTACAAAGTAAGCAATTAAAATTATTTTCAATGGAACTTTAAAAATATGAACTAATAAATTAATAAATAATATTAATAAAATTATTTTTTGAATTATACTCTTACTTAGAACTAGGATCTAGCCAGAATTATAGTTTGGTTTAGTGAATGCACATCTATCTGCTCTAAGTCTACAATTATTCACCAGTATCCTTGATGCCAAACTACAAATTAATCCAACCCAAGCACCTTGAACAGCTCCACAAAGGCCTTTATTGTTACTTGCAAGAAACACAAAGACACTGCTTTTTCGTATGCCTCTGCACTTTGTTCTGCAGTAACTATGATTTCAAAGTTATCTGTCGAGATGTTTCTCTACATGATTCTGAAGGACAATCCAGGCTGCCACACAAAAGTAATTAATCTGTCTCTAGACCTTCACTCCACATGACCTGAAATGTCAGAAATAGACCTCTAATCCACAGAGGCTGAAGCTGTAAGTGCGTTCAAGTGGGCTATGTTGAACAGCTTGCAGGATGCAGAGACTTCAAGAGCTACATTTCCATCAGGAAACTTGCCAGCATTCTATTATGATTAGTAGTTATTAAATACAATTACTGTCCAGGATGACTTTGGAGAATTATGGAAAACATCACTGCCATTTCAATCTATTTGAAAGTCAATCAAAACTGTCATTAAAGGGCCTGATATTAACTGGCAGCTGACATGCAGGAATGAGCTGAGGAAAGATGGCTTCAGGTCCTTTGCTCTTGAGGTTGTCGAAGTGCATTGACAAAACATGATTATTAAACCTTCTCCCCACTGAATGAGTAGCTGAGGTGTCACACAGCTCTGTCCCAGGTAGCACTCTGGAATGGATCTAGAGTTAAATGCAAGCTTGAAAACCAGAAATTAATAAAAGCACTACAGTAGAGTTCTTTATTAGAAGACTAAATTTGGCTGTGAGTTTCATTAACCAATCTACACATAACATTCACATTAACTCCTTGACTTTGATGTCATCTGTAACAATATTTTCCACAACCTATTTATTTCCGGGGAGAGGCAGGGTGGAGGGGAATCCCTTAACCAGTATTTAGACTTATTTTAAGTCCTGGTTACAGGCATTTCAGTGGTCCTAAACATTTTACCTAGGTCCCTGTAATCCCAATCTATACTTCCTGATAGGAGCTAAATCAGATTTCTCAAAGTCATTCAAATGAGTCTCCACCCTTGACTTGGATCACCAAAACAGTTCTTAATATTATGCTTCACCCCATTATTTACAGTCATGTCCTTTCCTTTTGCTGTTTCACGAGCAAGCTACCGACAGGAACATCCCTTCAGAAACCTATCAGCACAGAATTTTACATACGAGTCACCATATACAGCGTGTACCACCGCTAAACTCAGCTGTTACTGTAGCCCTCTGAAATTCTTTACAGTTTGCCCTGCTCTCCTCCAAGTTGAGTTACGAGTTTTGCTCCTTCTTCATTTGCCTTTTCCCGCGGAGCATTAATCTAGACAATGCAGAGCAACCATAATAACTACTGCCGTGCTGAAAAACCATGCCCTGATCCTCTTTTGCCATTAGTTTCTTTTTAACTCACTATTCATGTCATCGCGTTAGTACTTGGGGTCTTTACTTACTCTTCTTCAAAGATCTTTTAGATCCTAAACTACGTACACAAACCCGCGATCTTTACAGATGGGATGGGCTAAATCCAAATTACTTCTCTGCAGAGAGCACAAGCTGTTGCAGTGTGTGTCAGCCGGCGGCATGGCTCTGTGGGCGCGGAGGGACAGACAGCGGCAGCCGCTGCTCCGGGCGACGCACGTCAGCGAGGCGCGCAAACTGGGCTCCAGGGCCTTCAAGCGAAAAGGAAGGCACGGTTCAAGGGAGTAGAAGTGGAGGTTCCCCGGAGCTTCTTTACCAGGGACTGCCTTGTTACGCTACCCCGTGTTAACGTGCCCACCGTTCCTGCCCTCCCCCGGCCCTTGGGGCAGGGGTGCCGGCAAAGATGCCGACGGCTGCACCAGATCGGCTCGCTTGACGAGGGCTGCTGGGCGAGGGTCGCGGCCGCCGGTACTCACTGCCTGTAAGGGTCGTGGAAAGGCAGGGCCAGCCAGTCTCCGTGCATGGCGTGCATGTAGCCCACCATCTCCTCGGCGCTGTGGTCGGAGGAAATGAAGACGACCTCGAAGGGGGCGGGGGGCTCGGTCTCCTCCAGCAGCTCCGTGTAGAAGTTGCAGAGGACGGGGGTGAAGTCGCGGCACGGCGAGCACCAGCCGGCGGAGAAGTACAAGCCCACAACCTTGTTCTGCAGGGCCTCCTCGGGGTCCACGCTGCGGCCATCCTTGCTGACCAGGAGCCGCCCGCTGAACACATCCACCATGCTATCACCGCCCGGACCCCGCCGCGGGCAGCGGAGCCGAGCGCGTCACCGGGAGCTGCGATCCGAGTGGTCCCCAAGCGCGGTCCCCAAGCGCGGTCCCCAAGCGCGGTCCCCA
>JAJPCS010000369.1:1932573-2015233 GCA_021164005.1 Willisornis vidua nigrigula | reverse complement strand
GCGGTCCCCAAGCGCGGTCCCCAAGCGCGGTCCCCAAGCGCGGTCCCGCAGCTTCTCCACACGGGGACCGACCCTCCTTCCGCTCGGCACTGAATCCACCCAGGGCAGTGGCTCAGTGCCACACCGTCCCAAACTCAGCAACACACCAGCCCGCTCATCTCACCGCTGGCGCTGCTTTTATTATAGCCGCCCACTGCCGACCGGCGCTCGCGGTCAGCCAAGGAGACGCAGCCCCGCCCCGGCCCCTGCCCCTTGTTCCTCTAAGTGCCAAATCGGCTTTCTGAGGCAAGGACAGTTCAAGACATGCTGAAGATGCGGAACTTTCAATCAGTAATCGCCTGCACACCAGCGTTGTGTCTCTTCAGCTTGCCATGGTCTTCACCGTTCACCGTCTCTCCCCTGAAGATCTCATCACGAGGCTTGGTCAGATTTGGCACCAAACTTCTTTATTATCAGACGTCCACTGTGTTTTCATAGCATGGAAGATCATCTGAATTCTGGTTATAAAAAGGGGCTGTCTATTGTCTGTCCAAGCAGATGAGACGAATTCTGATTTTATTCCAGTGCATTTAACATGTGTTTGAGTTGAATAATGTTTTTTCCTCGAGCTGATACTGAGTTAGAAATTAATAAAAATGACATTGTGTTACAAATATTCAATCTCTTTTCTGCCTAAAGCAACCTTCAAAAAGAAAATGAAAGATGATTTGGCTGTAGGGGTATTAAATTATGGTTTAATTAAAGGATCATAGCAGAGCGATAACCACACCTGGTACATTGTCTCCTTTTTATTGCACAATACCCAATTGAAAGAGAATTTGCCTTTAAAAATTATCAGAATCTCCCTAAACAAATGCTGATGTCTTTAATGGGCACTTAAAATGTCTAAGAAGCTAGCATAAAAATAGTTCCCATTAAAACTCTGTATACAATGAATCTTATTGCTTCAGTTCATAATATCTGAGAAAATATGATTTCACTGGTCAAAGCTGAAATTGGTAGGAATATCAATAAAGAACACATGGTAGCCTGAATTTGCATGGAAACTTTCTCTCCCTTTCTCTCTCTCTCTCTCTCTCTCTCTCTCTCTCTCTCTCTCATAAAAAACACTTTTCAAACACCTAAGCAATTATTTTTGGTTTTCCAGTAGAATATCAGAATTGTAATAACATATTACTCCAGATATACTTGGACATAAACAAAAAGTTCTGATTTGTAATGATTAATCTGTATATAAAATATCTATCAGAAAATAATGATGACTGAAGTTTTTTTTTAAACATGTAAGCTTTTGCACAAGAGGACTGCCTTTTAATTAGCAGTATCTGCATAATAAAAGTAAAAAAGGGGTAAGAGAAAGGGCAAATGAATGCATCTCCCAATCTAAACTGACCCTACAAGTTGATTAGTTTTGATGAATGCTACCAAAAACTCACAACATTGCCACATTACATCTGAGGTTCTACTTTGGCCTTTCTCTCACATTTTCAAATATTTACGATGATACCTTGTTTCTTTCACTCAGGACAGAAAGTGACAGTAGATAAACAAAAATCTTGGGTCAAGTCAATAGAAAAAGACCTCAAGAGGAAAAGAGGGGGTGTGTGAGACCTGTGTTCAGTTTATCGCTATACAAAATCAAATTGGAATCTTTTACTTCAAGTATTGTTATTCTTACAGTTCATACTATATGGTCAGTACATGATCAGATGCAGAAATTGCACTGTGTTCAATTAAACATTAGCACACCATGTACTTAATAATGCTCTAATGAAAATATACAAGCAACAAACCTAATAAAGATAAAACTTTGTTGGGAAAACTGTATGTAAGGCGATCCCTGAAAAAGTCATATTAGAAACTGACTATGGCAAATCCCATTGTGTGCGAATACTAACCAGATGGAAAATCAAACCCCAAAGGAGACATCAAGGGAATGAACACAGAGAATAAAGGAAACATACCGGTGGATTAAAGAGTTAAATTTGTAGAAATCATTGATAAAACTAGGTAAAATAGTTGTTTTTATTTTAAATTCATTTTTATAATGCATAACAATATGCTTTACAGGAGAGAATTATTATAATCTGTGTTTTTGATGAGAAAACAGGTAAAGTTCGTTTCCACAGTGTACACAGTGGAAAAAAAACAAAAGCAAGTTCCTTGGTCTTAAGTCAACATTTTAACCAAGGGACTGTGGAAAGAAGCCAGTACACAAAGAATTACTGAGCCTAAAATACTTTAAATTTTACCATACACTATTTGCCAACTAAAGTAGTTATTAGGTATTCAAAGTATTCCCCAGAGCAGACACATTTGGAACACTTTCTCCTAAGCTAGGTCCACGAGACCCAAACACGTGGGTCATTATTACATAGCCAGTAGTGATACAGATATGCAGTGAATGTTCATTCATGGCTGTTCTTGGATCTGCTTTCCCTTTTCCCTACATAACCTCCAAACACAAAAGAAATAACACAATTTTTTCTTTTTAAATAGGATAATTAACTAAATAAGCAGCACATGAGTTTTTAAAATTACAATTATACTAATGTTATTCAAACTGTCTAGCGCCTAATGATATACTGCAGCATACATCAAAGGCTAGCTGTAAGGGAATCTTACTTTTCCTGAATAAGAGAGATACTGGGATGTAGCTTATGTAGATATTGGGATGTTTCTTACCACAAAAGGATCTACCATCGTCAGGACTGTGTAAGCACTGTAACAGCTACCAACTAACCAGTGCAATAGATTTTGACAAATATGAGGCAATAATTCTTAGAGATAACTCTGCACAGGTGAGGACCCACCTTGAGTGCTGTGCACAGTTTTGGGCACCACAGTATAAGAAAGACATAAAGCCATTAAAGTGTCCAAAGGAGGGCCATAAAGGTGGGGAAGGACCTTGAGAGGAAGCCATATGTGGAGCTTCTGAGGTCACTCAGTCTGTTCAGCCTGGAGAAGAGGAGACTGAGAGGAGACCTCATTGTCAGAATGACATGAAGCTGTGTCAGGGGAGGTTTAGGTTGGGTATCAGAAAAAGGTTCTTCATCCAGAGGGTGTCTGCAGACTGGAACAGGCTCCCCAGGACAGTGGTCACAGCACCAAGCCTGATGGAATTCAAGAAATGTCTGGACAATGCTCTCAGGCACATGGTGTCATTCTTGTGGCTGTCCTGTGCAGCACCAGGAACAAGAATTAGATGATTCTAGTGGGTTTCTTCCAAATCAGTATATTCTATGATTCTGTAATTCTGTTATAACCCTTTTTAAACAAACATTTGGACATAGCCCTGGGTCCCAGTTTAAAATGCATCACTGGTGTAAATAAAAAATAGCACATACATCAAGGATGAAAGAATGCCCTTCCATATACTTTACAATGAGCCAGATTTGAGAGTCTACAAGGAGTATTTTTCCTTTTAATCACAAAATACTGAAACCTATTAATAGATTCTAGCTATGCAAAAAATCTGTTACAGGAATTGCAGCAATTAGGGGGACATTATTTTCATTTTCCCAATTTCAAAATTCTCAATACTGGGAAAATAGCAAAGGTATATGAATTTCTCCTTGTAGGATTAAAAGCCTGATTCAACTTTTGCATCTAACTTTATCCTGATCAGCATATATCAAATTGCCAAATACTGCTAGATAGTCTAAATATCAGTGATCTAAAATTTCTGACTTCCAAACATGTACAACAGGGAAGCAATATAGAGTCATCTAATATAGCACTAGCTGCATGGCAACAAGGAAAAACATTTGTACCTTCAAAAGTGGAAAAATACTGTAGCAAAACTGTGCTCTAGTTCATTTGCGTTCAAACACATTTTTCATTTCACTCTAGCCAATTGGCTGTTTAATGTAATTAAGTGGATGTTTTGGGTTTGGAGCGGGGGCTTGTTATTGTGGAGATTTTTGGTTTCCGGTTGGGATTTTTGTTTGGGTTTTTTTGCGGTGTTGTTTTGATGAAACCTGTGGATGCATTACTTTCAGGGTCAGTCATCCAGCATTAGATCCTGCATTTATGTGCTCTATGAGAAGTGTAAGGCTGAGTGAGGCTTCCTGCAGAATCTAGCCCAGTTCTCAACATTTGTAGCAAGCACCACCACCTAATTCTATTCATTTGCCTGAGCTGTCCATGAAAGAAGAAAGCGTGATTGTCACAAACACTCTGACAGAAGGAGGAACTCTGGAGTATTAATAGTGATTTCAGTTGCTTTAAATAATTTGATAGCTGCATACAAAAGTAATTGGCTGCTGCACATCCTCTTCTGTCAAAAATTGGATAGAGTCCTCAGTCATGGAGAGAACAGCCTGTCCACTGTGTTAGCAGCCTCTCTTCTAGCTAGATGTACTGAATGATTTAAATAAACCAAGGATTTCAGATGATCATTCACAGTATTAGTTTTAATGGAGAAATTTACATTTTAAAAAACAGAAGGATTATATGATTTTTATTTACAGAAGGGGAAAGGACACTACTAAAAGGTTTGCCATATATAATGGCACTGTTTCAGTCAAGTAACCCTTTTTCAAGCTTCAGCTTTAAAAGGTACACTTGAAATTTTCTAGTTTCCTTAGATTATTATGTTCATTACACATTCAGAATGTAACACCAATACAAACAGAGCATGCTTTAAGTTCTCAGCTTTCATTTTGTATTACTCCCATTCCAGTTTCCCCCTCTGTATCTCTCTTCATTAGTAAAAAAAAGGAACAGGTCCTAGGGAAGCCAATATAAGTTTTACAGTGCTGAAAGCTAAAATACTTTCCTGACAATAAGCAAGCTGCCATTGCAGATATGTTGCAGCTGCTGGTAGAAGCTCCTGACAGGAGTTTTGGCAGAGCACATTGACCTCCCTGCAGTCACTTGTCTCAGGGGTTTGCATACAGTCTACAGAGTTTTCTGTCTGGCATGCTCATTTTCATATGAAATCTCTGGTTTTGCTTTTTGGATAAAGGGAATGTTATTTTAAGGCTGGGACTGACTGTCCTTTATATTGCATGACTTATTTTATCTAATCACTATAAAATCCCAAAGACCTTCCCTTTGCAGAGGCATACTCAGAATATATAACATTTTTTAGCCTATACTATCATGCACTCTAATTTAAAAACCATTAGAAGCAGAGAAATAATTGAGAAAGCAATGTCATTGGAAGATTATCACAAGTTACAAACTCCACTACCAAAATAAAAGAAAAAAAAAACCAAACCAAAACTATGAAAGTAATACCTGTTCCTTTGGTTGAGCATGAGTTAAGATAACAGTACCTGTATTGCAGAGCTCTGAAACGACATTTAACTTCAGAGAATGAAAGATGTGAAAGACTAGGGTGTCACCTGCTAGCATTTGCCTCATGAACTTTGATTTTCATATAATCACATAATTTTTGTGGGCATTCCTGCCTATGGCAGGGTATTGGAACTAGATGATCTTTACGGTCTCTTCTAACTTGAGCCATTTTATGAGCTGTTGAATTTCAATTCTATAGGAAATCATTGTAGTGAAGAGAAAAAAACCCAAACCATCATACAGAGGTTGTTGAGTAGAATAAATACTTATGCTAGTGTGGTGGGTTAACCTTGCAGGACTGCCAGAAGTCCACCCAGCTGCTTTCTCAGTTCCCGTCCTCAGCAGAACAGGGGGAGAAAAAAAGTGCTGAGAAAGTTCATCTGTTGAGATAAAACCAGGGACATTCTTTACCAAGTACCATCACAGGCAAGATAGACTTGATCTGGGGAAAATTAATTTATTGCCAATTAAAGAGAGTAGGATGGTAACAAAGAAAGACCAAATTAAAAGTACCTTCTTCCCACCCTTCTTCTTGACAGGTTCAATTTCACTCCTGAATGTTCAACCTCCTTCTCAACTGGTACAGGGAGCTGTAAAATGGGGATTGTGATCAGTTCGTAACACTCCATCTTTGCTGCTCATTTACAGAATCAGAATCGTTGGGGTTGGAAGGGACCTCTGGAGTTCACCTAGTCCAACCCCCTGACAAGATAGGGTAATCTAAAGCAGAGTACATAGATTTTGAATGTCTCCAGACAGGGAGATTTTGAATGTCTCCAGACAGGGAGACTCCATGGCCTCCCAGGGCAACCTGTTCCAGTGCTCTGCCATCCTCACTGTAAAGTTCTTCCTCATGTTGAATTGGAACTTGTGTTTCAGTTGATGGTCATTTGCTCCTCATTCCTCCTCATACTTTTTCACTTTACCCCCCTGCTCCAATGTTGGTCCATTCCATGGGCTGCAGTCCTTCAGGAACAGATTGCACCAGTGTGGGTCCCTATTGGGCTGCAGTTCCTGCCAGAAAAACTTCTTCAGCGTGGGCTGCTTTCCACAGGGCCATAGGTGCTGCCAGGAACCTACTCCAGAGTGGACTTCCCACAGGCTGCAGCTTCCTTTGGGGCATGTCCACCTGCTGCAGCATGGGGTTGTGCAGAGACTGCAGTGTGGGTATTTGCAGTACTATGGTCCTCCAGGGGCTGCAGGGCAGCCTGCCTCAGCCAGCTGCGCTATAAACTGCATGGGAACCTGTGATCTTATGCCTGGAGCCCCTTCTGCCTCTCCTTCTGCACCGACCTTTGTGTCTGCAGGGTTGTTGCTTTCACATGATCTCATTCCTTTCTCACAGCTGTCTTGCAGCACTTTGTGCCCTTCTCTAATGTACTTTCCAGAGGCACCACTAGCCTGGCTGATGGGCTAAGCCATGTCATGTAGCGGGACTGTTGGGGCTGGTTGTGTCCTACATGAGGACAGCCCCCATACATTTTCTCACAGAGGCCACACCTACAACCTCTCTGCTGCCAACATATGACATGTATACTCAATACACCTATTTTAAGCTCTTGCATTCCAATAACAACTTCATCTCAAAACTTGTTCTATGGTTGAAACAATTCAGAAGAGGAATTATTTTAACTCAATCATCTTCTTCAAGGTACTGTAAGGCTGCTAACTCAAAAATGGCTGTTCCAGGAACAGTTCTGGGGCTAAGCCACAGGAACAGACCACTGTGAATGAGCATGGTAAAGAGGCAGAAAGCTGAGTCCAAGATGCAAGGACTTGGGAGCTCTACATGTTATCTGCCACTAGAAAGACAGATCTGTTGTCTCCATAAACAGACAAGTTTTAAAGAAACCTCAAAGCATAAGTCTTCAGTGTTCACAGTAATACATTTCATTCTGCATCTCCATTTGGCTGTGGCACAGATTCTTCCTGTGAGATAGCTTTGAGTCTTGAAAAGAAGTAACAGCCTTGGAGTCAGACAGGACATGTATCAAGACAGAGCCAGAGTATCAAGACAGAGCCCTCTCTACCTGTTGTGATTCACACTGCAAAGAGAACACTATAGCATGGGACAGGAGTACTGCTTCAGAACTAAGTATTTATATCCTTACATATCTGGTAGAAAGGCTAGTAAAAAGCAGGTTTAGTTGCTGTCATATCTTGCAGGAGCCTGCTGTCTCACTGACATCCCAAAAGGCAGTTCAGATTTCAGCTGGCTGCCCAGGTGACTTCCCTCCATTTTCTCTGGTAGTAATTCTGCCAGGTAGACATTCAAGATTAGCGACTAATCCCATTGAGAAAACCAAAACAAACATTGAAATTGCATCAGTTATTTCTAAAATGCATTGATTTAATCAGTTTACTGAAAAGTAGAGATGTACAGAATTCAAATTTCTGTCTTGGCAGCATGGTCCATACTTTTCTTTGTTAAAAGACATAGTCATCAGCATCACTTATCTTTGCAACCTAGAACCCACACTGAATGAAAAAAGGTGTTGATGCTCCACAGAGGAGCATCTCAGCACAAACCATGAAGTGCATCATGGGTTTTTTGCAGTGAGGTTTTCAAGCACTCTTCAAGTATTTCCTTCCTTCCACATGACCGTATTCTTCAAAAATATAAGGAATTCAGATCCCCCTTTTCAGACTTTCAGATTATCTGTAGGAGTATGATTACATAGTAACAATTAGTAGTAATTTTAGGTAGTTGGAATTTTGTAATCTGCATGAGTGGTATTTGTTGAAGTAAATTCAAAATTTAGAGCACATACGATGTTGACTTGGGCCATTTTGACAGCACAATTTATTTTAAATGCAAAAACATCCATGTGCTAAAATAGATCTGTGGAAGCCAAAATGCCATGAATCTTCTATGTACACTGCTGAGTCTTGCAATATCAAGTTAAAGGCCAGGATAATGTTGCTCTAACAGTGTTAGAAAGCATTGCCCATTGTAAGCAATAATTATCTTCTCAGTAAAACTTTATACATTGCATTTCTTATACATTATAAGCATCCTTTTGCTTAGTCTTACTTTTTTCTGGAACCAAGTCTTTGTAGCAGTTCATGATCAGTAGCTAATGGTCCTTTTCTTGTACTCTTTCGCTACCATCAGAAGTTCTGAATCTGAGTAAGTGTGTACAACAGTGAAAATCTCTTACTATCTAATGCTTGAGAATGAAAGATTTGTAGTTTCCTTGACATATTCTTACTTCTCCTTTCAAATAATCTTAAATTGTAGCAACCCAAGATCCTCCAAAATATCTTTACTCAAGTTTATCCTTTCCATAAAACAATGAGGTCTTCTCAAGTTATCAAATGCTTAGAGCATGAATAAAGAAAAAAAATATTCATGTCAAAATAAATAACTGAATAAAAGGGCAACTTTTTTTTCCCCTCAAAGTGCAACCTATTCATATGCTCAAGGAGGAACCTGACATATGTGAAAATACAGTACAGTAGTATTAAAGCTGCAGCTCTGGGCAGGACCCCTACTGCCACTCTCCTAAATCTGTGGGACATCCCTGTCTTCAAAGCATTGACAACTGAGCTGCTTTTAAGTGAGCTCTTAAGTACCCAGCTTTCAAGGGGCAGTTACATTACTGCAGTAGTAACGAACAAAAATATCTTTGTTTTTATAAGCCTTCTCTTTTTCTTCTTATAGAGGAAGATGCCACCCAACTGAAATTGGTTTATCAGAAATTTGTAATACAGAACAGGTTCAGCCACTAGTAACAAAATATTTGTATATCTATTTTTAACTGTCATTTAATGTATCCAGCTCACACAGATAAGCACCTGGTTTTTGGATGTGATACTTCTGCTAAAGCAGTCTTAGACTCTGTAATCACAGTTATACACAATATAAATCTTCACTGGGACCAATGTCTCAAGCAATCAGATAGAATAGATGGGACAGGGAACTAAGGGAACTAAAGGGGCTGGGTATTTATCCCAACTGCACGCTTGCATGCTCCAAGTTCTTCAGTACACATCTAATGAGCTTGGTGCCCAAAACATATTTTAGAGTCACAGAATCACTTAGGTTGGAAGACACCCTTATGATTACTGAGTCCAGCTGTTAACCTAACACTACAAAGTCCACCACTATACCATGTCCTTAAGTGCCATGCACCCTCTACTTGATCAGAAAAAAGGTAGTAATAAAGAAAATCTGTTTAGCAAGGGAAGCCTGCTGCAGTAATTAAACCAAAGTCTTCACAACCATTTATAAGACTTGGAAAATCTACAGTGTGGTGATGTTATCTTCTCTTATCACCTCTAAATTGGATGATCAACTTTGCATTTTCACACCAGCAAAATACGCTTAATTGAATTTTGAATTTTATTAGTTCAAAGCAGATTAATGTATCACCAAATCACTACCAAATGCTTCTGCTGTTTGCCACAGCTGAAATATTTCATGTGCTCTGGAAAGAGAGAGCGCTTCACAGACTTGCACACTCCCCTGGAGGGGAGGTTTTCTGTGTTTAGTGAAATACAATTTGATAGTATGCTCTACCTTAGCCAAATTCCACCTAAATAGCATTTATGTTTACTTGAAAAAAGGCATAAAGATTTGGCTTAGCAAGCAAAACTATTTCACAAGGCAATTATTATACCAGCTTACATGGCTCATCATTAAAATAATAAATTCTTTTAATTACAAAACCGAAGAAAATGTTTCTTT
The DNA here is from genome assembly GCA_021164005.1 of Willisornis vidua nigrigula. Classification (NCBI taxonomy): domain Eukaryota; kingdom Metazoa; phylum Chordata; class Aves; order Passeriformes; family Thamnophilidae; genus Willisornis; species Willisornis vidua. Next base: position 2,005,239 of record JAJPCS010000369.1, on the reverse strand, counting down.
ACAATCTGAAATCACATCACTACATTTTGCTCATGAGAACACATTTACAGGCATAAGTTGCACATAAAGGGTTTATTTTAAATGTTTTAAGGATAGAGTTACATCATAATTATAAAAATTACTTACAGAATTAAGTAACAGATTTAAAGTGTTTATACTTCTAAATGCAGAGAACAGGGAACTGTCTACATTGTTCAAAATAAAATAAAAATAATGAAATCAAGCTCTAAAGATGAACTCACTACCTAATTTAAAAATGTGAACACGAAGACCTTTGAACTATACACATACCAAGAACCATCGAAATTGCACTAATGATGTAAAATACAAAAAGCACAGCATTTTCAAGGAACCAGAAACTGTTTTTACCGTAATTCTTTTCCCTGATGCAACTAGTTACTTCTCTCTGAAAATAAAGCTCCCATACTTAAACAATCCCCTTAAAGAAGGCTTCCAGCTACTGAAATGAAAAGGATTTTCCCCATGTTTACTGAAACATAGTTTAGGGTTTGGCACTCAAAAGAAAGAAGAAGAATGTAGTGTTTTGCTATTCAACTGAGATTTTATTTTTTCTTTAACAGAATACATGGTCCCTTCAAATGCTGTATGACACATACAACTGGAAAATTACCTTCCGTTGGCACTATGCTTGTCTCACCGGTGCATTTAATCCTACTAACAACCATTAAAACAGCACAATAAGCAAATTCACAGAAAACTGAACACAAAATAAAAACAGAACAAAACAAAAACCTAAACATTTTAACATGCAACTTTAGTTTGTTACATTGAATGTTCTAACCCTCTAAGCATGCAAAAAAGGATGGTCTGCATTTAAGTTGGTTTTTTTTTCCCTTTTTAAAAAGTTTTACATGGCAGCCTGACATCACACACACGCGCACACACAATATACAACAATACTACAGCAGGTAAATGTGAAAGGTGAATAACTTTTATACAAAGATCCATGGCTTGTACCATCACAAGCCCTGCGTGATTTTGGAAAGTAATGTTGAACCCCTATAAAAAGGAACCAACATTTAGTTACCAGGGTAACGCAAGCACTGCATGCAGATCTGAAACATGAGCCTAAAACAAAGCCCAAAGCAAGATGGGCAGGGAGTGGAATTAGTCTCAAGCCTCAAAAAGGTGGTTTAAGCTCTCCAAAAAAAAAAAAAAAAAAAAAGGTGAAAAGAATATACCCACACAACAGACAAGAGGGACATTAAAAAACAACCATAAAATTTAGTTTGTAGATTATACTCTAATTGGCAGAATACATGGTGTCTTCAAGAGGCTTGCAGAAAACCCGCAAATACAAGCCTAATGCTGAAAGTGTTCCAGTGGACCTAAACCTCAGATATTTCAAAACAAACCTTATATTCCTCAGATATATAGCCCAAAGTTCAGTGTATTAGGTTATTCATGTATCTTGTGTATAATCAATACACTCATTCATTGCTATGCCACAAATATCAATTTGGGCTCATGGAGCCAGGCTCAGCTTTGAGATTTACATGCAGGACTCTTAAGAGTCAATAGAAAACACAACAGATCTGCAGGATGAAAACACTGTGTTGCAAATCTGCTTACTTTGTTCAAACACAAGAAACATTTACGACTCAGGTACTTACTGCATAAGGACTGCATTGAGAAGCTATCACTGAAAGACAATAGCCTGCCTTTGGTTGCCCATGATGAAATACTGGACATAATGCAATATAGTAGCAATGGACAAAGAATTAAGGTATCATATTTATATGGAGAGTATTTATTACCATTCAACCACAGAATGAGGCACAAGCCTTAAGGCTAAAATATGAAATCAGGCAAAAAAATGGACAGAAAGGGGCTTAAACCACTGAGTCTTCAATATCAAGAATACCCACAACAGAGGTCATCAGACCTCTGTTCTCTGATTAACAGCACTTTTCCTGCATCCTTCCACTTATAGCATACGGTGGATATCAGGGTATTTGTTCCTTCCATCAACAGTGTTGACTGTCTTCACATACTGTATTTTTGTGAAGCAGTTCTTTGAAACTTGCAGAGCTCTGCCTTCACATAACATGACGATTTTGTTGCTGTGCTGGATTGTTGTTGCAATTCTGATACTTTTAAAAGTTGCCACACTTAAGAAACTTAAATTTAATTTACAACTATCTTGCAGGATTAAAACCGTGAAAGGATTTTGCAGTTGTGGGCTGCTATTTACATCCATAATCTAATGCAGATGACTGAACCACTGAGACTGCCTATAGCTTTCATTAGATACCACTGACATGCAGAACTCTAGTGTTCATAGAATGAAGTTCACCTTAACAGCATACCTCAAAGCAAGTACAATGTACACCACAAAAGGCAACGACAGGTTTAAACTGTAGATTTGTCTGGACACTCCTTATGTGGAAAAGCCAGAAAAAGAATGATTGGGAAGATGCCTTCTTGAACCAAAATGATTAGAAGTAAACCAACATAAAAGAATGCAACAGACTGAGCAGAAGGCAATAAATGCTTCTCCCTCTGTGAAGTTACAGCTTCAATGTAAAAGACCACCCCCTCCCACTCCCCTGGCATGAGATTGTATTTACCATGTAAAATACTAACTGTTAGATTTCTAAGTCCACACACAAACATTCAGGTTGCTAGGTTTTGATATTATATGAGAGACTACTGATGCCAATGTGTAGTCTAAAGTCTTCTGAAGTAGCATATATAGTGTTAAAGTTGTGGCACCAAGCACTTGGGTTTTGCTAAGAAGTGTGTATAATAAAGAAAGAAGTACAACATTTAGGATTGAAGGCAGCCTTGTTGCATGTATTTTACTGGTTCCTACAACTTGTAAATATGGGCCATTGATCTGCATTTTCTAATTAACTGATTATACAGATTAAATGTATTTTTATAGTTTAAAGCCTTTTCACTGAAAGGTGCATAATTCAAACACTTGATATCTTACTGCCCTGTGACTAGTAAAAAATGCACAAGTATTTCCATGTACTGCAAGTTCTTAAAAAGCTACATTTGAAATAAAATGTAGAAACACAGCAGACTGATATTAGTTGGGTTAGGCACTCTTCGATGCCACACAAACTGTTTAAACCTTTCAGACAAGTCATCTCTGTCCCAACCCTGAAAACAAGGACTGCCAGTATCCAAGAAATTAAATTTAATGTTACAAAAGAAGGCGTATCAAAGTATCAAACTACACTTGCATGTGGCAGTTGAACAAGTGAGTGCAAGGCTGAAGAAAAAGTTAAAATCTATGAAAAAATTTAGATTAATGATTACAATACTAGATCAACTTTACACAGCTTGAATTTGCAGCTGTTCTTTGCTTTTAACTCCCTCCTGCCCAAACATACTGACTTCCTTCAAGAAAAGGAGTTCTTTTACACAAAATGTGTCATGTTTGTATTACTCAGAACAAAACAGTTTTGCTGGCAGAGATTGTGGGTTCGCAGGGACATTTAAGCTTTCATTAAACTGGAAAGCAGTCAAGTCTTTGTGTCTACAAATTTTACATTTAATAGTTCCACAAATTTGGCAAAAGTTCACGATGATGTCTAGGATGTCTTCACCAAATCATAGACATAAATATGGAAATCATCATCAAACTTGATGAAATAGACAGATGGTTTGGCTTCAACTTGATGAATGACCATGCCAGTCCTTTTTGAGCCATCTTCTTTGGCATATTCCACTTGTTTGCCTACCAGGCTGTCCACAACTTCACCTGGTTCCCGTTCTGCAGGAGGTGAATCATCTGTAACATAAACACAGTATACTTTAGTAGACATTAATAAAATGTTGCAATATGGAAGACAACTGCAGAGTCTTCTTTAAAACTCATGCAAAACAATCAAAAATTTGTAAATAGATTATGTAGAACATATATTTTGTTAAGACAAGCACCTAACAATTGCCATGCTTCTAGAAAGTAGTTGCAGAAAAACTTTTCAAGTAATAAAGTATTAAGACAAAAATAGCACTTTGGTAAGAGAAGTAATTCTTTTGACAGGAATGTTTATGTACAAACCATAGAAAATGGCTGTGGATAATTGAATTTAAACCACAAGCAGAAAAAAAAACACTGGACCTCTTTAGCAGAAAGGCAGCCTAACTAAATATCCCTCATCCCACACACCTTATTCAAAGTTTCAGTGCATGCATGCCACTGCAACAAAACCAACTCTTCTGAAACAGTAATACGTGTAAACTCCCTATTAAAAGGGACTTTTGACTTGATATTTGAATAAGGCTTTTGGTAAAGTCTATTCATATTATTTTCCACTGTAGCAAAATCTAATCAGAAATATCCTTGTGTTTCAGATGGTCCCTATGCTACATTTGGATACTAAAAGGTGTGATTTGTAACAGGCCAATTGCCAATGGATTGGCTACAAGCCAATCACAAAAAAAAGATATGAAAGAAGGTTAAAAAAATACTGTATTGAGAACCAGAAGCCAACCCCACCTCCTTTCTCAACTCCTTTTATTTTTTTCCCAATTTATCTAACCTTGTGGTTTGTATTCCTGTGAGAAACTTTCTAAAGCAATTTCACATCTGATGTGGCTTTTATTCTGGAAATTATAAGCTTCAAAATCAATAACTTTGCTCCATGTTTGCATTTAAAATTCCTTACAGATTCCGCCCATTTTATTTTCAGTTCTAAGATCTGCAAAAGAACTCTCAAAGGAGAAAAAACCCAAGGGGGAATGAATAATTGCCTTATATTTACACTAAAAATTCATCCAACAACTTAAGAAGCTTCTCTTTCAATTTTGGTTTCAATTCTAAAAATGCACTGTCACACAGTTATTATCCTCTTAATATCAGTCTTATGTGTAGAGTCTTTCTTGGCAAAGATACAAGTTCTCAACCCATATATTTTCACTTAGAAGTGTAGATAAAGTTTTAGTATCAGATTGAGCAATACAATTTCCCCTGACCAAAAAAATGTTTAGAAGAAATGATCTACAATGTGGTCTTCAAACATAGGCAAAGCCTGTATTTGAGAAGAGGCAGTACCCTTGAAATTTTATTTATAATATTATGGCAAGTTCCACCAAATTTAGAGAACTGCTTCCAGGTAGTCTAAAATCTGATTTGAAAAATACTACTCCAAAACAGTAACATGCAATCATTGACTCAAGGACACAATCCAAAGTATCTGGAAAGCATTGACATTCTCAGAAGCAAGCAAATACTTAGAAGTGTTTACAAAACAGGCAAGCAGTCAATAGTTAATAGTCTTGTGGAGCACAGAGAGAAAAGTGCACTAAAAGCAATTAGTACTTAGATGGAAAGAAAGCATATAAGCTTTCCATACCCTCGTCCCCAAAACTGAAAGAAAGCAAAGCAGTCTTGAAATACATTTCAAGTCCTTTTTAATAGTTAAGACAAAGAACAAATTATTTGAAGGTTAATATCTGAAAGACATAGCTTTATTTCTTTAGGAAGAGGAAGGTTATTTTTTTCCATTAATATCTGTGGTTCACTCTTCAAAAACAGAAGAGATGTTGCTTTTTTAAGTTGGGGAGAGACATAAGGGGGAGACTAAACACAGGTGATTCCTACAACCATTTTGCAACTAAGTGTCACTTGTTTTCTGCTGCTATACCACTACCAGTGATGGATCTGAAAAAAGACTGTCTCAAACTCAACAAACTAATTGTAACAAATACATATGCAAAGCACTATGTAGTCAACCACCACAGTTATCCAATTAGTAATTTTCTTTAAAGCCTAGATTGCCTCTGTCAGAAAAGGGTGTTTTAGGTACATAGGACAAATAAAACCAAAGTATTCCTTATAAGCTTTACCCACTCCCCCCACCCCTTTTCTCGTACTAGCTATCTGAATCTCTAGCACAATACCGACTCTGAAAAAATCCTTCTAAATTAACAGAATTCCTGATGACTTTCCCTTCATAAAGAGAGGAAAAATATTCCTCCTAATATGCTGAAATCTTTTCCTTCCTCGTACGTTGCAATATGTGAGATAAAATGAATTCTAAAAAAATTAGTACTCCTTTCCCACAAGAAACTACTTGAAATGTTTTTCACACTGATGACATAAAGCTCAAAGAAATTATTCTTACTGTATTATGTTAGTTACATTAGTTGGTTTCAAAATATTAATTTCCACAAGAATGGTTTGAGACACACAAATCAACAGGCACCTCTACAAACTGTGATACTTCTGTAAGAAAACAACAGTGGTAGACTTCTAGTTTGTCAGTTTCCAATAAAAAACCCAAACATAAACTCTTTCACGGTAGTATGTACATTATTTTCAGCAGAATTATGAAAAATTACTTCCCTGCATATGTCACTGCTGAGAAAAGTAAAGTATTTCAGCAGTAAACACAGAAGCACACTTTGTTGTGCTTAATTGTGATACTTAGAGTAAAATTAAAGGCAGTAACAAACAAGATGTTTGTTTGTCAGTTTGCCTGAGCCAAATGCTTAATACAACGAAGAAGAAAACAGTAACGGGCCTACTTACTTGAATCAGGCATAATGCGAAGGTCACCTTCTTTATAATCATCTAAGAGCTGGTACATGTACAAGACAGGATCTTTCTCATAGGTAATATAAAACCATGTGTTCATTATAGGAGCTCGAGCCAAAACCATCCCCCTCCATTCATCTTTTGAGCCATCCTCTGTCTCAAACATATGTTCCACAGCTTTGCCAATCATTGTGTCTGCAAGGTGGGCATCACTAATTCGAGACGAAGCTGAAATGACAGCATTTCACAAGTTCATTCAAAGGCACAGATATATATCCTTGTGAAAATTAATCTTCACCCTGATTCATACATGTATGCATGGCCAAACTTTGCGAATGAAGATTTGGGAAGGGCTCTCCCCACATGGGTGTGCCCTTCCAGCCTGCGCAGTGGATTGTTTAGGTGAGGCACAGCGTGCGCAGAACTGGCCCCACCGTTTAACTCCTGAGGTCCATTTGCCACGGCCGAGCAAGCTTGGACAGTGACAGTGAAGTCCTCGGGACTGTCACAGCACCCGGTACTAACCGGGGCTGACCCCGCTGAACAACCGAAATCTGATGGGATCAGATGGCAGGGAGGCATTTACTGCCAGGGGACGGTCCCTACTGAGACTCAAACTCAGGACCTTGGGATTCAGAGTCCAGAGTACTCTCCATTACACCACAGGACCACCCCAATTCATACATAAATCTGATTGGAAGTTCATCCATTCATAGACAAAACAAACACTGTCTATTCCAGAGAGCTTAGAACTGAATATCTACAAAACTTCAGAATGTTATTAAAATGGCAATGAATTACTGCGCTTCCTATGATTAAACACTCATAATGCAAGGTGTAAAGGGAGATCAGCTGAGGCCCACCAGCAGAAACTCTCTGTATTTCAACTAGACACTTGACAGGGAGAGGCAGATGGGAGAAGAGAAAGGTCAATCACAGAACAATTCTGTGATGTTATTAATGGAACTTTGGGGTTTGGTTCCTTCTAATTCCACTCTACACACTGCTACCAATTGCTTTGCATTTAAAGAAGTACAGCTTTTTCTGTTTATAAACTATTTACTTGAGTAAATATTAAACCTGGTGGTTTGAAAAACCTGTAATTTAACAACCCAGTGCTAATTTGAAAATCAAAAAGCATTATTATTAGTCAGGTTATTTAATTCAGAAAATGCCTTCTTCCCATTATTAGAAATACTTGGAGGAAGAACATGAGGAAAAATGTTGACATTATTACTGTTAGACATACACAACAGATCACACAGTCAAGATGTCTTAATAGTTGAAATTTTAACAGATATATCATCATTAATCAAAATAAAAATTACAGAATGTACTGCATACTACTTGAAGATGGCAACTGCACTCACTAGTATCATCACAACTTTGTAGATTCCCCAAAGAAAGATTACCTGCCATGAGACAAAAATGAAATTGACTAAAGACATTTAAGTGGTCAGATGTTATCTTGAGGGAAGTTTGGAGAGATTAGTGGAGAACCTTTAATGATACATATGAATTTAGGAGAAAAACCCAGAATACTTACCAACTCTGTCTGGAAGAACTTCAAGTGCTGAAACTCTTTCATCTTTGTGAAGTTCTAGTCCATACACACAGTCAAATCCATCATACTTTATAAGATAGAGAGAGGGATTTACGGGAACTTGATCAAGAACTGTACCCTTCCATTGTGTTACAGGTCCACTCCCTTCTTTCCATCCATGCTGTATCCTGCAGCCTACAATATTTCTTCGTGGCTGAGAAATAGGTTTGCTGGGTCCCACATTATTTCTATGTTTTCTGTACACAGATACAAACATTAATATTAAACAAGTACATATATATTCAAAATTCTACTTCAGAAAATAGCTGTATACTTGTACAGGAGAATGTATTTAATAGCTTAGCACACCACATTCAAATTAGGGCATAAAGCATAGCACACTGTATCAGAAAAAAGAGAAACACCCTGAAAAATAGTAAAACATTTTTATGTGCTTTATAAGGTCAGTTTCCCAACAGTAAATTCTAAAACTAGTTTTCTTAAGACAAAAGAACTATTCTATCCCTTGCTACACTGACCATCAAAACTAAAACTCACCTGGATCAGGTCTTACAGCACAAGGTTACCTGGCAGTACCTTGTAGCTCTGTGCAGAAAGTAAAGAACTCCTGTCCCAGGAGGAAGAAGTCAGTGCAAACATTACCAGTGGCTGACTAAAATTCTTTCAAGATTTTTTTTTTCCCCCCTAAAACAAACATGTTTTCAACTGAAGAAAATTTAGCCTCCTTCATTTACAGGTATCTTTGACTTGGAGTATTTTTAAAGACACATTGTAGAAACAACGCTTCTGTATTGCTCCTTCCTAGTATGGGAAATGAAAAATCGCATGTAATGGAAAAGGCCACAGAAGGCAGACTCCTTTATGCGGAAAATAGACTAAATATTTTTTTTCTTATGCTATTTTCATGGAATTGACATGGAAATTCCCTCTGGGGAATAACAGTTAATGTTCTGATCAACTGTAATGTAAGCTATATGACAGTTTCAAATCACTGAAAGTGTTACACAAGTTTTGTTCTATCCAGTTATTAAAAACATTAAAAATTTTGAATATAAATGGAAAAAACACAAGGACATTATGACAGTATACAAAATTTTCTTGAATGTCAACTAGCTGTAAAATAAATCTTTGGGCTACTACTTGTAGCACACATCATTTTAATGGCAGTAATATATACACACAACTAGCATGCTTAGAGCAACATCTAAGAGTATCAGTTGCAGAAAACAACTCTTTCTTAGATTAGAGACAGTGACCAAAGAAAAATGTCTCCATGAACAATGAATGATGTCTTGGAAGCCCCTGTATGATCCAAAGACAGAAAACAACAGTGAAATCCTGAAAGCAGTCTTTCAGAATAATGCACTCACTACATGATATTGGAAGGGTTAATGTTGTAACTATTAAAAACAAGATACACAATTCCTTCATCAACTTGTCTCACTTCCAGACCTTACAGGGGGTTTGTCAAACTTCACTTTTGCTATCATTTGAGCTTTTTCAGAGATCAAACCACAGTTCTGTGGTTTGCTGTATTCTTAATTTGAATAGAACAGATAACTGGAACAGGTTGGAGATCGTGTAAAAAGAGATTCTGCCAAAAAGCTGGTTCTAATGTTATGCAAAAACTAAAACACATTTCCAAATTCTAGTTCTGCTCATGTATATGTATGTACCTGTATTTCTAATTGTAATAGTCTCAGTAATATTTTACTATTACAAAATGAGATCAGAGATTTGGCACTTGACACAATAAAATTGAGGGTTTTTTTTATGCAATTCATTAATTTAGTTCTAATGAATCACTGATCCATTCTAAGGGGAATAAAAACAACTAAAGATAAAAGTGTTAAAACTGACATTGCTTTATCTAGTTTAAGCAGTTTATGTTCATCTTTGAGAAAGATTATACTACTAATACTACTACTTATATTCCGTCTCACGGTCAATTTTCCTTTCTGCCTAGAAAACATAATCCACTTTAAGTTGGAACAATAATGCAAAAAGTTGCACACTCGCTGTAAAAAAATTATGGAAAAAGACAACTGAGTTCAAATGGGTAACTATGTTTAAAATGCCTCATAGAGCAAAATGCATTACAAATTTAATTACAAGTCAAGTACCCGCCAGGTGTACTTGCAGTTCAAATTTTTGTTTGAAGGTTGTACTACTGAACAGCTGCTCACTCTCATTTGCAGTGGTTCATACTGTAAGAAATGAGATATTTAAACTAGTAGATTACTAAGGAAAACCTACTTCTTGCATCTGAACATGTGGTAAGAATGCAAGAGTAACTTCTTAAACACTCATAAATAATATAGAACATACTTCCATATAAGACAACCAAGTAACCAACACTCCTTTCTTTAAGGAGGTGTTATTTTTGTGATACATCAAGTAAAACAAGTATTCATAACCTTCTATGATGCTGTATCTAGAAGGTCCAACACAATCTTTTCCTCTTTTTTCATCAGAATTATCTTTAACATTTCACAGATTTGCTCTTGAAGACTACATAACAATTAGACACGTAAAACATGGAGCCAGGAGAAACAGAAGTTCCCAAGTCCTGGCAATAACTTGCCACATCAGACACATCCTCGCTGTAAATGGCCCTTAGATTTCCAAAAGTTTCAGATCTTCTTCTTTATCTTGCAAGCTGTAAGCTGTTAACTTAAACCTAGTTACGTGAAAAGGTTTCCTTATCAGAACCAGACACTATAGACTACATAGCCTGAAAGAAATCTTTCCAGATTTTGAAGCTGTGTTTATATGGTCCTCACACAAAATTTTTGGCAGCTACTACCAGAGAAACCAACATAGTGCAGAACTGCACAGGACTGATAGCAGAAAAATCAACCATTACCAGTGGGGTGTGCTTAAAAGACAGACCAGCATTTATAAAAAGCAAAATAGCAATTCCCAAAATAACCTATAAAGTTAACCATTTAGGATAGATTGCTGGTTGGTTTTTTTCCCCTGATCATCTAATCTCTGAAAAACAGCACTAAGTAAAAAACAAAATGGTGAAAGAAACCCACACACCCCTCAGATATGCAAAAAACACACAATTGTGAAAAACTGAAAGGAAAACTAGAAAACATTATGAAAGCAGTACAACAGCAATGGTCAGTTCATTGTGATGTCTTTCACGGTGCCAAGCAAAAAAGTTATTAAAAATAGGACCCAAAAATAGAGTTGTGATCTTATTACAGCCTATCACTAATAGCAGAATGATAATGAGGGAATTGTTATTAGCTACTTTTCACAATATTCAGACTATGACGCACATTAATTAAGCCAAAAGTTTTAAAGTACTTTCTGTACTGCCTCGAAACCTATCATTCAGTTGTGACTTTCAGCTCCACATGTTGCAAAAACCAAGAATTAAGTTGGCTTCAAGTGGGATCAAAATTTCAACATGTTTAAGTTCACTTGTAGTTAAAACTACAGGTATAACCTGCACCTCAACTCTTTGAATTGCCAACTACATGAAAACTGGAGAGCCTAAGAAAGGATTTTCTTACTATTTCTTGTATTCTTTCCTTATACACCAAGGGTGGAAAGAAAGAATGAAATCCAGGAGTTTACTGACTGATCTGATGACAATGAGGTCAGCTTCGCATTGGCAGAGATCACCACTACTCACTGACAGAGCACTTGGAAGAACTGCCCTACATCCACAGGAACCATCTCCAAAGGGCTCAACAGTTAACCACTATTTATAGCAAAGAAGAGATCAGGAGGCTCATCCACACTGCTCATTCTATCACACCCTCAGTTACTGAGTCTTGCCTTGTGCCTTCCTCTGCTGCAAACCTTCTGAAGCTCATTTAAAATCTCAATGGCCTTTTGAGAGCCCATAGGCTTCTTCCTCCTTTTCTTTATATGAGAGCTACTAAATAAATAACTAAATGAGTGCCAAAGTATGCATTACTAACTCATGGTCTATTGTACCAGCTCAGAGTAATATCAGCATACAGTATTACATCATCATTAATATTCTACTCATTTGTGGTAAATGATAAGCAATACTCTACTATTCTGCCTCATTCTCAGACAAGTCAGTGAGCAGCACACAAGAAATCATCTTGGCTTGGTAGAAGAAAACCTTTACTAAATAATAAACCATTGAACTAGGCTAAATTAACATAACACTAAGCTGGATGCTCAAGTTAAATGCCTCAAAATTATGTCACTTAGGATGAAAACTTCTCATGTCTCACAAAAGTCTTTATGCTAAAAAATGTACAGCCTATTTAGTTATTTAAATAAGTGTATATTAGCACAACAATAAAGACAAATCTAGCCACCCTCAAGTACAAAAGGCAACCCACCTCTGATAGTCTTCCCATCATACACTCCTTTCTCTGAGCGGTTGAAAGAGAACAAGAGAAATTAAATTTTAACCAACTCTACCTGCCCCTAGACAAATAAATGTTTCTTTTTGCCTTCTATTAAGATAGACAAGAATGGATAATGATGTGCTGGTGGAAGAGATTAGAGTAGTTTTCCATCACGTGTTGTCTCTGGGAAACAGTTAACACTGTTTAGCAGTGATTAACTACGTTAATTGTGGAAAATACATGTGCCGAACAAATTGCTTTTGATTGATACACCACTAAGTGACTTTACTCTTAAAATACAGCTAATAACATTTTAGTAAGTTTCACACTTACCCAGCTTAGATATCCTCCACCAGAGATACAGCCAGATATCTAAGACCAATTATACCCAGATAATTACCTCTATTTTCACATAGCTACTCACGAATGTTCAGCTGCTACTATTTTAAAATGATGTAGACAGAAAAATACATGCCACGAAAGTGTAGCACAAGCAGGCATCCTTCCACACAAATAAGTAGCATCCTTACAGAAGTATTTCAGTATATTCTTTATTAAAAAAAAAACAAAACAAAAAATCTTTTCCAAAACTACAGTTATACTGCATACATGATTAGACATATCTAAGATTACATCCAGACTGGGTTATCAGTAAGCATGATTTGCAGTTTTTATTGACCTGGTGACAAGATAAGTCTGTGCCAGAGAAAAGACATCCTACACGTGGCTAATTTTGGACTTGCATATCCTTCTCTATGGATTCCACAAAGAATTACAATAATTACAATATTGCATTCAAGAAAAACATCATACTAACAGTCAAAACAATGTTTAAATCTTTATCTGCTGGGCTTTCTTTCCTACCACCTTCCTGAAAGAATTAAAAGTCTGACTCTACACACATATACAAACTGAGTATTGTTCTACATGGTTTTCAAAAACAAAGGGAGTGGAACAATATAGATAAATTTCTAGAACAGTACTTGCAGTTACTGAGAGATATGCTTCAGCAAAAATACTAACAACTTACTTGTGAGAAGTTCTCTTCTTCATCATGCTGGCAGACACTCCTGCATGACCTACAATGTAAAAGATGCTGAAATTACTAAAAAATAATTAAAAATACATAGAAGTCTTCATTTTGAATGTCAAAATGTAAAGAATCCAAATAATTCATGTTATGACTGATCAATGACCTGCTACAATGGGAGAAGGCTCTGCAGAGACAGACATGGACTATGTGCTCATCAAGGTGTAGCGGGTTGACCCTGGCTGGATGGCAGGTGCCTATCAAAGCTGCATTATCCCATCTCTTCTTAGCTGGACAGGGTAGAGAAAATACAGCTAAATGTTCCTGGGTCAAGAGAGGGACAGGGAGGAATAACTCACCAATTGTCGTCACAGGCAAAACAGGCTTGACTTGGGGAATATTAGTTTAATTTATTATCAATTGAGCCAGAATAGAATAATAAGAAATGAAGCCTAATCTTAAAATACGTTCCCCTCACCCCACTCTTCTTCCTGGGCCTAACTTCACTTTCAATTTTCTTTTACCTCCTTGCTCCCAAGTACCACAAGGAGACATAATGATGGTTGCACTCAGTTAATCCCATGTAGTCTCTGCTGCTCCTTTCTTCTCAAGGGGATGACTCTACACTCTTCCCCCGCTCCAGTGTGAGATACCTCCTACAGAAGACAACTCCTCCAAACTTCCCAGTGTGAATCCTTCCCACTGGTCACAGTTCTTCATATACAGCTGCAGCACAGATTCTTTCCACAGGATGGCATCTTTCAGGGACAGGCTGCTCTGGCATGGGTCCCCCCCTGCATGGGCACAAGTCCTGCTGGCAAAGCTGCTCTACCATGGGCTCTTCTCTCATGTGGACACAGGTCAGGCCAGGAAACCTATTCCTGTGAAGATTTCTTGCAGGGTCATGGACTTTTTCAGTTGCATCCACTTGCTCCAGTGTGGCTCCATGGGCTGCAGGGCCACAGCCTGCCTCACTTCACCATCACCTTCCCTACAGAGTGCAGGGGAACCTCTGCTCCAGTGCCCGGAGCACCTCTCCCTTCTGCACTGACCTTGGTGTCTGCAGGGCTGTTGCTTTCACAGTCTCACTCCTCTCCTCTGGCTGAAATTCCTACTGTGCAGAATCTTTCCCCACTTCTTCAATACATTATCCCAGAGGCGCTACAATCACTGATGGGCTCAGCTTTGGCCAGTGCTGGGTCCATCTTGAAGCTGGCTGGCATCAGTTCTGCTGGACACAAGGCAAGCTTCCAGCTGCTTCTCACAGAAACCACTCTTGCACCTTCCTGGCACCTTGCCATGAAAACCCAAAACAGAAGCTCAGGGAGTGACTGAACACAAGGAGTGACTGACAGCAACTATTAAAATGAAAGTTGAGCTAAACACAACAGGGACATAACTATAAAAGTTGAGATCATCAATCAGGTAAGTGAATCAACTGGCTGTTTTAAGTTTTCATCCTTGAGTTAATAAAAAAAAGATGCAAATATACATCTTACTGAGTTAGTCAGACCAACACTACCTGTGCCTAACAGGGCATGTTAAAAAAAATCCCCTATGAATGAATTTTTACAGATAGAAGAACACGGCACTCATTGCAGTGCCACTTTGGGATGAATATGAAAATTGTAAAGCTTCTACTAAGCTGCAGTGAGGAAAGGGGAAAGCAGGCTGCTACTGGCTGTTAGAAAGCTATTTATGAGCAGCCATGAAGAGGAAATATGCAAGAACAAGATGACAGAAGAACAGCTTCAAAAGACAGTATTATATATAAAAGGTGATTTGCACAGTGAAAAGAAATCAAAGTAAGTTCTCAGAATGAAAACTGCAGCCTCAGATCATGGCCAATGGCCACATGTATAGTGATTATTTACTAGAGTTGACTGAAATAGCCCCTGTTAAATTGAAGGCTGTGATGTATGCCAAGGGTGGTAAGCGGCTAGAAGATATCTAATATCTAGCTTGATCCTGATTGTCCCTGTCTTCCTCACTGCACTGGTTTTGACTAGGATAGAGTTAAATCTCTTCACAGTAGCTTGTTTCAGACTGCTTTGGATTTTTTGCTTCTTGTCTGCCATATCTAATGAAGCTAATCACAGTGCTTGACTAACACAAGTGTAACTCTAATACCTCATGTTTATGTACAAACATGACTGTATTTTCAACTAAGGATGCTTATGTTAGCACTTACAGAAAAATACTTTAATTTCTTTACAATTTCTGAACAAAAAAGTTCTCTTAACCTTAACACTATATTCATGTCCCAAGAATAGCTTTGGAATTATGTATGTATTGAAAACTTTAACAATATTAATAGCATCACGCATGACAGTAAAGAACTGAAAATTGCATTAGCCTTCAGTATTTATAAATATTTCACTATTTTCATTTTTATATGAAAAATTTAAGAGGAATATATACAGAGTTAAAGAAATGACAGAATTAAAATAATAATGTGTGTTATGTTTACTATTCTCAAGCTTGTACCAGATCCTCATGAACCTGCATTTTCAGCAGTAATGACATCTGAAATGCCTGGATTTTAAGCTTTACCTCCCAATTATTGTAGTGAAGATTCTACTAGCAATTTTTGACTGTGACAAGACCAAATAATTAAACAGTTGGAAAATAAAAAAACAGTATCACAAAAGATTTGATTAGAGACCTGGACGACTTTGGGACTTTACTACAACTACTAGAAAAAGCTTTTCAGTCATGTCAGCTACCTCTTCTGTACATGAGATGATCATGTTCTAGCAATACATAATATAGCATGTTTCATTAAAAATATGGTGATGTTTTATTTAAAAAAAGGTTAGAAAAGGAGAACTTTTCTTACAAAATAGAAAAACTGCATCACCAGAACATAAGCACATGCACTTTTTGCTTTACATTACTGGCTAATGAGAGAAAAGTAAGATTTTGGCTCAATTAGCTCAAGTAGTTAAAAACACAACAACGTAACAGAATGGTTCAGCACAAGAACTTGAGTTCTGTCCTCTGCTCAAGGACTCTGAAACCTGTGTGTAAGAAAAGAACTACAAGGCATTTTTCTTCCAAAGAGAATAACAAAAACACCAGACCCATGCAGAAGAAAGATTTACTGTAGTATCTGCAATAAATACAAAGGAGAAGCTACGCAGACCTCTGGGAAAGGGAATTTGCCCTGCTTGCTAACTTCCCTCCTTGGGAACCTCATATTTTTGATATCAAGTTGTTTATTGATGTAGTGAGCATTAAACCACTCGCCACCGGCTGCCGCAAGAAAGGAGCCCCGAAGAAGAGATAGAAGGACTCCCTGAAACAACACCTCAGCCTTGGCCATATTGACTGCCACCAATGGTCCACTCTGGCCTCCAGTCGGGATTCATGGAGACACACCATTCACGACGCTGCTGCTTCCTTTGAGAATGCACGGAGAGTCAGTCTTGAGGAGAAAAGACAACGCAGAAAGAACCATTCCTTGCCAATATCACCCAGGGAGATGTTCCACTGTGCCTTTTGTGACCGGACCTGCCTATCCTGTATCGGCCTTTTTAGCCACCAGCACGCTTGCAGCAAGCATGGGTAGTGCCCTTCTCAAATCTTTGTTTGCGAAGCCTAGCCATGATGATGAGCGTTAAACCAGAAGCCAAACAAGATGTCCTTGCTGAAATCTCTTCTTTGAAAAGACCATTAAACAGAAATTCAGAGAAGTGGCACAAACCATGAGAAACTGTTAGAAACTGCCAGCTGCTACCTCAAGTGTCAGAAACTATACAGCTATATAAAAATCTACAAATACATAAAATATTAAAATCTACAAATACAGGAAAATCTGAAGGCATCAGAAGTACCTTAAGATAGCTTCCAGTTTAGTACATGAAGTTATGGCATTTGGGTGTTTAATACAAATATCAACTGCAAATATTTGGAGATCCTAGATCAAACTCACCCTCATACCAACCAAATCCTATTTACCACAATTCATCCTCCTATTTTGCACTGTCTGAATTCAGTCATGTTTCATGGAGATGCATAAACTCCTTTCAAAGACATCTCAAGTTACACTACTGAATTGCTTGGTTAGACACTTGCAGAAATTGCATCAAGAGTTTCTGTCCTCTACAGGATCTCTAGATAGGGGGATGGAAGAGCACAGATTCCTTGTGTTTAGTACATTGTAATGAAAAGCTCAAAATCAGAATTATCTCCCTGCTGAATCTTTCTTGGTCCAGAGGAATTCCTTCAATATTAGTTTTTCTACTATTACTAGATAGCTGCAAGAAATCTATGAGGTACAAAGTCCAATAACATCCTCAGTTTGGAATGATACCTAACTTTCAAGAAAGGAGGAGGAAGACAGTTGCATAAACAGTGGAGAACCATAGAGAACACTGCATGAAATTTCTTTAGATAGCAATTTATATACTCTCTACAACTAAACTACCCTTAACATAAAACTAGAAAAAAATTAAGTCTAAAACAGCCAAAGTGGATTAGTTTTAGTCTTCTTTGTAATAATCAGGGAAGACTCAAACCTTGATGCATCTGACAAAAGAGAAAAGATACATGTTTCAGTCACTTATACGCAGATGACACCAAGCTGAGCAGTGTGGCTTGCATGCCTGAAGGACAGGATGCCACCAGAGGGACCTGGACAAGCTTGAGAAGTGGGCCCATGGGAACCTCATGGTTCAACAAGGCCAAGGACAAGGTGCTACACCTGGGCAGGGGTAACCCCTGGTATCAATACAGGCTGAGGGATAAAAGGATTGAGAAAAGCCCTGCTGAGAAGGACAGGGAGTGCTAGGGGGTGAGAGGCTGGACATGACACAGCAATGTGCACTTGCAGACCAGAAAGACAACTGTGTCCAGGGCTGTACCAAAAGCAGCATGGCCAGCAGGACAAGGGAGGAGATTCTGTCCCTCTGCTCCACTTTGGTGAGACCCCACCTTCAGCACTGCATCCAGCTCTGGGGTCTTCCTCACAGAACAGAAACATCTGCTTGAATGAGTACAGAGGAGGGTCACCAAGATGACTAGAGGGCTGGAACACCCTGTTTATGAGGAAAGGCTGAGAGAGCTGGGTTGTTCAACCTGAAGAAGAGAAGGCTCTGAGGTGATCTTTCAGCAAACTTGCAATACATGAAGGGGAGCTACAAGAAAGATGGGGACAGACTTTTTAGCAAGACCTGTTGTTATAGGACAGGGGGTAATGGTTTTAAACTGGAGAAGGCTTGGTTTATATAGGATATAAGAAAGAAGGTTTTTTTACAACAGGTTGCCTAGAGAAGCAGTGTATGCCTCATGCCTGGAAGTGTTCAAGTCTAGGTTAGAAGAGGCTCTGAGCAATTTGATCTGATTGAAGAAGTCCCTGCTAATTGCAGGAAAGTTGGGCTAGATGACCATTAAAAGGTCCATTCAAACTATTTAATAATCTTACAAGAGCACAGAAACGTAATAGGAAGTGAACACAAAGTCCACTAAGAATTAACCGTTTAATTGTCACATGGTCTGTATGTCTTCTGAGGCTCAGTTAATTCTGATCATAACAGATCCTTACAATATATCCTTAAAATTCAAAAGTAAAACTAGAAACCATGTTTCTGACTATTTCTACTTTACTCCAGACAAAGACAAAGGGTAAGACAAGACTAAAAAAAAGTATTCTTTCAGGATGATAACTCCAAGGGAAACATAAATGTCATTTCAGCTGGGACTGTAAGAAAATATGGAAAAGGATGGGAGAAAGCTACGGGCAATGTTTTTTTCCATTATGACAGTTGGTACGCTCCCTGCAATCCATGAAAATCAGACAGGCTCTTCAAAACACACCACTAAGATTTTACTTCTCTGAATACCTCCTGTATTCACAACAAGCAGTAAAGCTAGATGTTTTAGGGTGTATTTCAGAATCTCCTGTGGAAATAGGAAACACCTACTTTACAACAAATAAAAGCACTTCCTCCCTAGGCATCCAGACAGTACAGCTGAAAATTGGCTTTATCAAAGATGCCACCAGACCTGGAGTGTCTCTGATTGATAAATCTGTGCAACAGGATGAAATCAAACTCAGTCAAAAAATGCTTCGGTAATGCATTCAATTTTTTGCCCTGTATTAACACCTGACACCACCACTCATTTATCTATACCTCCTGACAGTTTTCTGCAGCCTGAACATGATGCAAGAGTCTACCAGAGTCCCATAACTTTATGATTTTACATGATCAAGAGATCAAATGTAAAGTTCATATTTTCATCCTTTCACCGTATCTTTATTATTCGTTTTTCCTCCTGATTAAGACGATATTAATGCTGTATTATCTACTCCCCAATGATAGCACTTTTATAGGCAAGACTTGAAATCTTACTTTCTACTTCAAAGATCTAGCTGTTCTGGGACACTGTTCACGAAGTTTCTTGGCAAGGGGCAACCATGTTTTAAAAAGGAAGGCAAGGAATAAGATACTTGTATCCATAATGCTGCAAAGCACAGCAAATCCTACTTAAAAGTTGTTTTGGTTTTTTTTACTGCTGTTCTAGGTAATTTCACATACCCTCTGCAATTACCTAGTTTAACCCCATGGTGGGGGAAGGGACTTTTCACTAGGTCAAGTTGCTCAGCTTCCCATTAAACTTAAAACACCCCCAGCAATGAGGCATTCACATTTGGGTCACCTGTACCAGTCTCTTTCCATACTGACTGTAAAAAATTTCTTCTGTATATGCAAATCTAATTGTACTTTCCGTTTAAAACAGTTATGCCACGTACTGTCACTACAGGCCTCTCCGACCTTTTTGTAAGCCCCTCTTAAAAACCGAAAGGTCACTCTTCCTGGAGTCTCCTCTTCTCCAGGCTGAACAACCCTAACTCTCTCAGCATTTCCTCACAGGAGAGATGTTCCAGACCTTTGGTCACCTTCATGGCCATCCCTGGACCAGCAGGTCTGTGTCTTTCTGGTGCTGAGGACCCCAGAATTGGACATGGTACTCCAGATGGGGTCTGATGGGAGCAGAATCACTTTCCCTCAACCTGCTGGCCATGCTTAATTTATTGCAGCCCAGGATCTGATCAGCTTTGGGGCAGCAAGACTACTTGGCCAGCTCATGTTCAATTTTTCACCAGTACCCACAAATACTCTTCAGCAGGGCTATTCTCAAATTCACTTATCTCCCTGTCCTTATTGATACTGGGGATTGTAGGATTGTAAACTTAGTCTTGTTGAACTTTTAAGTGGTTTGCACTGGTCCACTTCTGAAACCTGTCACAGTCTCTTTGAATGACAACCTTTTCTTTCTGGGGAATCACCTCCCTTGGTGTAATTTGAGAACTTGCTGAGGGTGCACTCAATCCCACTGTCTATGTCATTCATGAAGATACTAAATAGTACTAGTCTCAGGACTGACCCTCAATGGATACCACTCATTACTGCTTTCCAGTAGATATTGGGCTGTGGACTGTAACTCTTTACACACAGCCATCCAGTGAATACATCAAATCTCTAAGTCTCTAATTACCACAGAACAGAATGCTTTGCAGTCAAAGGGACCTTTCAAAGATCACCTCATTCCCCCCTGCTATGGGCAGGGACACCTTCCACTAAATGAGGATGCTCAAAGCCCCATTCAGCCTGGCCTTCAACACTTCCAGGGATGGGGCATCCACAACTTCTCCAAGGAACCTGTTTCAGAGCCTCACCACTTGTACAGTAAAGAATTTCTTCCTCATACTTAATCTAAACCCATCCTCTTTCAGTTTAAAGCTATTGTGGCTTGTCCTGTCACTATATGCTTTTGTAAACAGTCCTTCTCCAGCTCTCTTGCAGATCCCTTCAGGTCCCGGAAGGGCATAACTCGGTGACCCCAGAGCCTTCTCTTCTTCTAGCTGAACAATCCCAGTTCCTGCAGCCTGTCCTTCTAGGAGAGGTATCCCCAGCCATGTGATTATCATTGTGGCCCTCCTCTGGACTTCTTTTGCTGGGGGCCCCAGAGCTGGATGCAGTACTCAAAGTGGCATCTCAATGGAGTGGATTAGAGAGATAATACCACCTCCCCCTCCCTGCTGGTCATGTTGCTTTTGAAGCAGCCCAAAATGTGATTGGCCTTCTGGACTGTAAGTGCATACTGTCAGGTCATGTTGAGCTTCTTGTTTACCAACACCTGTAGGCTCTTTTTAGCAGGGCTGTTCTCAATCTGCTCCCTGTCCAGACTGTATTTGTGCTTGGGATTGCCCTGACCCAGGTGCAGCACCTTGCACTTGGCTTTGCTGAACACGTTTGCACAGGCCCACCTCTCACGGCTGTCAAGGTCCCTCTGGCTGGCATCCCTTCCAGTGTGTCAACTGCACCACATACCTCAGTGTTGTTGGTAAACTTGCTGAGCGTGTACCTGATCCCGCTGTCCTTGTAAACTGACTAGGATGTTAAACAGCACTGGTCACAATACTAACCCCTGAGGAACGCCACCCATCACTAGTCTTCACTTGGAAATCAAGCTGGTGGACCACAGCTCTAAGTGCAACCCTCCATTATTTAACAGAAATATTTTAGTATTTTTATGTCAGGCACAGTTTGCCTTTCATGAAGCCATGATGGCTGTCATGAACTACCTCCTTTTTTATCATGTGCCTTGGTGTAGATTTCAGGAATCTCTACTCCATGATCTGGCTGAGCATAGAGGCGAGACTGACTGGCCTGTAGTTCCCTGCATATTCCTTTTTTCCCTTTGTAAAAATGGGGGTTATGTTTCCCCTTTTCCAGTCAGTAGGAACCTCACTGGACCTTATGGATAGTGGCTTAGTCACTTTGTCTGCTAGTTCCACCAGGTCCCATGGATTCATGCGTCTTCAGGTTTCTTAGATGGTCTTGAATGTGATCTCTTACACTGGGCGGTTCTTCATTTTTCCAGTCCCTGTGTTTGCCTTCTGTGGCTTGGACAGTGTGGCTGGAGCACTTGGTGGTGAAGACTCAGATGAAGTCACTGAGTACCTCAGCCTTCTCTCTATCACAGGTAATCAGGTCTCCTGTTTCCTTGAAGAGTGGGCCCATATTTCCCCTAGTCTCCTTGTTCATCTATGCAGGCCTCCTGGTGTGTTTGCCTTCCTTCCTGTTAGAATGCATTGCTCCTGAGTTTGGGAGGAGGTGGTTCTTGAGGATTAAACCCCACCTTTTTTGGACCACTCCTCCCTCCAGGGTTTTAGCCCATAATAACGCTACCAAGCAGATTCCTGTAGAGACCAAAGCCTGATCTCTGAAGCTCAAGGCAGTGAGCTTGCTGTACACCTTCCTTGCTGCCTTGAGGATCTCACAAAAGCACCATTTCATGATCACTGCAGCCCAAGCTGCCCTTGAGCTTCACATTCCCCACCAGCCCATCCTTGTTGCTGAGAACCAGGTCCAGTAAAGCACCTCTCTTCACAGGCTCCTTGGTGGATCAAATGGTCATCAGCGCATTCCAAGAATCTTTTGTATTACTTATTCTATGCTATGACATCTCTCAAACAGATACTGGGATGACTCAAATCCCCCATGAGGGACCAAGGCTTGTGAATATGAGGGACACTCTATCTGTCTATAGAGCTTCTCATCTGCTCAGTCTTCCTGGATGGGAATCCTGTAGCAGACACTTACTAATCTGTCACTTATCCCTGTCCTCCTTTTATCCCTGACCCCTAATCCCAATGCTCTTGGTCAGCCTTGGCTCAACCCCAGGCAGAGCTCTAGAATAGCAGTAAAAGATATCTAGCCTCAGCACACCACATATTATCAGGAGGGGAAGCAACAACAGCAAGGAGGTCAGCAGCTGTCTTCCTTGAGAACGTAATAGCCAGTGACTGAAAGCCAGACTTAAAGGCTGCAACTATGTCAAGAGTTGAGATGGACCAAATGTGTATAACTTATGGGCCCTATTTAAATGACATGTTAATCAAATTAAGGACTTCTCATTGAAGAGTAAAAAGATACATTTCAACTTTTGCATAAGAATATTAAAAAAGCAAAACTGGCAGCTGAAGAAACGTGTGTGTCAATTTTAATGACAATTTGGCATGATGCCAGTTATAGGACAAACAATAATGAACAACTAATTGAAAAAGTGACTCCAAAATTAAATATACAAATTTTCTTTCCTTTTCAATTTTTAAAGATACAAAAAAACAAATAAGAAGCAGTTTTTTTCTCAGTATATTTAAGTAAAATGTCCTAGCTTAATATTTTGGTTTTGAGAAAAAAAAAGGAAAAATCCAGGCACATAATCACCCTTTATGCAGGTTTCATGCTATGACACTTCAAAACTGTGTTGTAGTTTTGTTGTTCATTACAGGCCACATTGAAGTTGTTAGATAAAGTTCTCCTAACAGTTTCCTGGAAAACCTAATGACAGTTCTTCAAACCTGGCCACAGCACCCCATTAATGTTTAGAAGTCAGCATGACTGAAGTACCAGGTCCCAAGCCTGCTCCGCTCCTTCCTTTCCCCTCTGCTCTCATAGGCATTCTGAAACCTCAAAAGGACTCATCAATTTGGGTCTCTAATTTGAAACAACTGTAATTACCTCTGGAATCAGTAGCTGTTTCAAACAAGTGACAGAAAATTGTAAGCCAGTCACAGGTAAAATACAGGTTTGAAAGTTTCCAGAGGGTTACAGAGAAATTTTCCAGTATCAGTAGCTTCAATTCTCAATGAATCACAGACAAGCCTTTGAAAGCATCAGAATGGAATATGCTATGGGTATTTTAAAAGTTAACTGAGCTTTCCCAATTACACATAGCAGTTGGTTGCTTCCCGAGAATTTTATAAAAGCTCCAATTTACAATGGTTGGTGATTAAAAATATGCTGCATCATGCTTTCCCACACAGGTCACTGATTAGTAGCTTTAGATGCAACACAAAATGAAGGTAATGTCTGTATTGGCAATTAAATTTTTGTACGTCTTCAATTCATCAGCTTCTAGGAAAAAAGTAATTGTTCTTTAAAACAGGAATGATAATATATGCATAAAATCATTAACATACTTAAAAAGTCAATAAAGTGAAAACACTGTTATCCATTAAAACCAAAGAAAACTACTCAGAAAAACACCTCACCTGCATCAGCTCTGGACCGCTGACCTGGTGATTTTCCAAATGGGGTCTTCATTCATCTGTGTTTAAGTGAGCAGCAAAGCTGCTGAACTAGGGTGAAAATCCAGTTCTTTCCAACTCCCAAGGTATCTTCTTACTCTTAGATTAAGAGCAATGCTTATTAATCCACCATTCAATCAAGAACTTTTACTTTCTCACATGTAGAAGATGCACTTTCAATTACAGTACTGTGAAAAACAAAACAGGCGAAGTGTAAGTAGGTTGATTTAAAGAAATAATATTCTTTTAACTAAGTATCACTTTAATGCTCATTTTCATACTCAACAGGAAGTACTTGCATATTCTGTTACTCTGAAAACATTCACCTAACAGAGAGCATATACAGCAAAACAAATACTAGGGCTGCTACTTTTCCCTTATAGTTACAGTCAAGATCCAGGTCATCATGTCAATTACATATAGAAAGGAAAGCTTCTTAAACCCCACTGAGCTAATAAGAGAGAAGAATGACTGCTAGCTTAGAAGAAACCGTACTACTTTTACCACATGTAAAGCAGAAATCAACAGTTTCTGTTTGTTAGAAATAACATGTTCCAAATCACATAGGACAGTAACTTTCTTTCACAGAAGTTAGAAAAAGTCTATAGAAAAAAATCCAACACAAAAGATAATTCAGAGGAATCCACTACACAGTACACACTGTAGAGTAAAGCACACCTGTATTCAGCTGGGGCACATGTAGGGGTCAGCATCCCCATGTACACATCCTGTATGTGTCAAAACTCCAAGGTGTGGTCATTTTGGTTTTAGTTTTGGCTAGGCCTCTAACTAGCAGACTCAGAGAATCCACGTAGATTAGAAGAGACAGGTATCACCTGACTTAAGTAACCAAAGAAATATTTCATACCTGATGACGCAAACCTGAGATATAAATACAGTACAGTATGAGTATTCTCTCAGTTGGCATCATGGCTACAGTCCTGAGATGATGTGCTGCTGCACTGCTGCTGAGGTGGGCCTTGGCTGCTGCCCACTGCTACTTTGCATTTTGTTTGAGTTCAGGGAAGTAGAAACATTTTGTTGTTATTCTTTCTGTTCTTTGCTGGGTGTCATTTGGGGTGCTTTATGAATCTAGAGTAATGAAATCTGGTTTTGGTGCGAGGTAGAAAATTATTGTTGTATCTAACTTGTGTGTGTGTGTTATATTGTAGTTTCTTTCAATTTTCGCTTTTCTGTATAAAGATATATATAATTAGCTTAAGTATAAATCTAGTTTGAGTTTCCAGGTTTTTTTCCTTTCTCCCTTTTCTCAGCAGGAGGGGAGGGAGGCTTTGACTTGGTATTGGGCAGTTGGCATTTTGCCAGCTCAACCCAAGACACAGGGGTTTTTATACCCTGGAAAAAACAAGTACCAAATTTATCTATCCCATACATTCTTGGCAGGTCAGTACAAAGGCTGGTTTGTGGTTATCTAACTATACTTTCAGCACCTTATTTCCTATCCTTGCTTATTACATGGTTGTTACAAACAGTACTATCATTTCAAGCAACTACCTCACCACCCATCCACCAGCTCCTTTGTAAAGTCATTGACTATGACTTCTACATGCTGAAATGTGGCTTTCCTGGTTTTATCTTACCCTTTCAGTTGGGTAGTTCTGCTTGTGAGCAGTTACATTTTGCAAAGTCACACTCATGCTAAGTTCTAAAGGTTATGCTGACATAGCCAGGCCTTAAGTCCTCATCATAGATCTTTACCTCCCTTGTTTCAATCCCCCTTTTTCTTTAAACTAGCACAAATTCTTTTGACCTAACCAGAAAACATGTACGTGCTGAGCTACTGTCCCAAGTTGCCGTCACATCCAGAAGTTTATGACAGTAAGCAACAATGTTGCCAAAACCAGTACTAACATTGGTGTACTAAGAAGTTTAAAAGTTGTGCTATCGTGGGTGATTTCAATGAAGTACACCCTAGGAATATGTCCCATCAATGATGCTGTTTTTTTCACTTCTGTAATAATATTTGTAATTCAACAGTTTTCACTTGCCACAGCATGCCACATGAAGCAGCATTCACCTTTTCTATCATCTATTCAATATCAGGATTGTAGAGCATCTTCCAGAGGATATTAATGTTTATGCCGATTTGTAATTCACGCAGTTCATGACGTAACATATAATTATCTGAGATTAATTGTATGGTGGTCACAGGAGCAGTATAGTTAAAATCGCATCCTTGTATCTTAGTGAAATTGCAAATGCAGAAGTTAGTGCTCTTAGTTAAGTCTTCACAATCATCATCAGTTACAGTTGTAGAACATGTCCTGATACACGCACATCCTTTACTCATGTAGCATACTTGAGTGTGTGTGCGTGTATCCGGAAACATGCCAAAGGTGCACATGCTATCTTCTGTGTCTAAACATAAATCCTTGTTTTCCATTACAGCTTTTTCACAAACACCCCAATTGTTCTCTAGGTATAAAAGCTTCTGTGGTAATAGTTTGCCATCTTCCTGTGTCAATGTTGTATCTTGCTGAAATATTATGTCCCACTGACCTAACCACCACATCCTTGCAGATTGCTACTAGTGCTACGACAGGAAATATGGTCCATTCCCTTGCCCTGTGGATGTTAAGAACATTTGCTTCTATCTGCTTCTGCTTTGAATTTTAAGTAAAATTTGCTAATTGCCACCATGCCAAATTTGCTTGTGGTGGCCTTTCTAGCTACAATTTCCCTTAATTCCTGTGGCAAAATTCCTGACATTCCTTCAATAATGATTCCCACAGCTACTAACTGTATCCATAGTTGAGTTTGGATACATTGCATTGCCACTGAAACATTTCCTTGTAAAACTTGCAGAAAAGCAGTCACCACTTGAAAATCTTCAGATATGCGATTAGCTAATTGCTATTTAATGAGGTGGTTCATTTTCTTCACTTGACCACTAGCTTTTAGCCTATAAGGAGTGTGCAATTGCCAATCAATTTGTATATTCTTGCTAATCTTCTGAACCACAGTTGCTATAAAGTGGTGGCCTCTATCTGATGTGATAGTGGCTGGCACCTCAATCTGGAAATGGCTTCATTTAAAAGTACTTTTACTGCTTCTCAAGAATTACTTCTGGTAAGAAATGTCTCTGGCCAACCTGAGAAGGTATCTGAAAGCATCAATAAAAATCAGTATCCGCCTTTTCCAAGCAGTTCAGAAAAATCAATTTGCCATTGCTGCCCACAGAATTTCCTTTTTTCAGTTTCTCCAATTTCTATTTTGTGGTGTGAGGGTTGTTTTGCAGGCAGGTTTTACACTGTTTAGTTACTACATGACTGTAGTGTATACTATATGACTGTAGTGTATACATCTCTTCCTATTATTTGCCTCTTTAAATAATTACACAGTGGTTCTGTTTCCCCAATGTGCTTTTCTTGTATTACTCTCCATAGTACCTTTTCTGGTCTTAAAATTTGGCCTGTACTGAAACAATACATACTGTCCTTAAGCTGAGCTTTTTGATATTTAATTAATTTTAAATCTTCTTGTGAATATGATACACTGGAGCTTACCTCTATGATTTTTCCATGGGGGATTAAGGATGCAAGTCCTACCTGGCCATTTTCTGCTGCCAATCTACTGCCCCTTTCCCAGTCCATACTACCTTTATGATGTCCACTGCAGTGCATAACAGCAAGTTGCCTTGGTAATTGGACGTACTGAAGCAGCTTCAAGAGTTCTTCAGCATGTATTATTTGTTTTTCTTCAATATGAGCAATCCTCTTTAAGACTGCTCTGTGAGCATGCACTTCACCAACTGCATATTTAAAGTCGTCCATATATTAATATCTTTGGTCTGCCCTATTTGCAATGCTCTGGGGAGTGCAATTATTTCTGCCTTTGGTGCAGAGGTGCTGGCAGGAAACACCGGTGCCTCAATAACATGATCTAAAGTTGCTACCACATACCCCATATCACAGGTTCCATTTTTCACACAGCTTGCTCCATTGATGAACCACAATTCTGCTTCAGGCAGTGGTGTATCTTTTAAAGCTAGTCAGTTAGAGTATGCTGCTTCAATTGTTTTGATGCAATCATGATGTACTCATTCCCATGTAGTCACTGAAACAGACAAAAAGTTGGCTGGATTGATGATGTTAGTGGAAATGATATCAGCATCATCCTGTGTTCTAGTAGGATGGCTTGGTATTTGAGGTACCTGGAAGGTAAGAGCCAGTGACTCCCTTTCTGCTCTAGTACAGCTGAAACAATGTGTGACACTAGAACAGTCATCTTCTGTCCCATTGTGAACTTTCATGTGTATGTTTAGTACTACAGCTGCTACTGCCCCTCAAGTACCTCGGCCATCCTTTGCTTACTTCATCTAACTGTTCGGAGAAGTATGCCACTGCTCATTGATACAGTCCTGGGACCTATGGCTAGGACCCCCAGTGTAATCCCTTGCCTTCATGTGAGAAAAGCCAAAAGGGTTTGATCACGTCTTGAGGGCATGGCGCAGGTGCTTGCTGAAGTTCCTTCTTCTATTGATGGTAGCCTTGCTTAGCTTCTCCAGTCCACACCAACTGTTTGTTCTCATCTTGCAGGATCTGGTATAAAGGTTTGACTATCAATCCATATTGATAGATCCAAGGTTGACACTAGCCAGTCATTTCCAAAAATGTGCAAATGTCTTTTGGAGTCTGAGGTAAAGGTGTTCTGCTGATGGCTTCTTTTCTCTCTGGTCTCAGTTGACATTCTCCCACTGATATCTCATATCCCAGAGAGGTGACTTCTTCCTTGGCAATTTGGGCTTTGTTTTTTGATACCTTGTACCCTTTTAGTCCCAGAAAATTTAACAAACTTACAGTCCACTCTTCCTGGGTCTCGGTGGCAACTAGCAGGTTGCCTACATACTGCAAGAAGACTCCATTGTCTGATAGTTCTGCCTACTCTTCAAGATCTTTTGCAAGTCAATTTCTGAAGATTATGGGGCTATTCTGAAAACTCTGGAGTAACAGACATGAGATGGGATTGGCAAGCTCTGTCTGGGGTTTCCCATTTTAAGGCAAACAGCTTTTGACTTTTAGGGTCCAAAGGCAGGCAGAAAAAGGCACCTTTTGAATCTAGAACAGTAAACCACACATAATCATCTTTTAGTTTGGTTAAAAGTGTATACAGGTTTGCTGCTATGGATGGAGATCCTCGACAATTTTATTAATAGCTCTTCAGTCAGCCTATAACTTTTGTCATCCTGCTTTTCAGATTTGCAATACAGGGCTATTATATTCTAATTCTGTCAATCAACAACTGAAATTTGATAAAATTATCGATTACTGCCTTGATCCCTTTTCTATCTTCTAAATTGAGAGGATACTGTTTGATTTTTAATGATTGTGTTCCCAGTTTTAGCCTTATTTGTACCAGTTGTGCAGTTTTGGCCCTTCCTGTGGTTGTATGCCCACAACCCACAACAGACTTGATCAAGGATTGATGATGGTACTTCTGCTATCAGCGGCTGAATTAGAGCAAGACTTAAAGACTTTGATTAGTTTGTTTACCCTTACTTTAATTCTTATCTCCCTGTTTTCAAACTTAATTTCTGCGTTCAATTTGTCTAACACATCTTGTCCTAAGAGCAATTTAGGTGCGTATGGTGTATAGAGGAACTTGTGTGTGCCTATGGTCTTACTAGTTTGAGACTTAAAGGTTTCATAAACGATACCTTCTGATGCTGGCCAGTTGCTCCTACAACACTCAAAAATACATTATCCATGGCATTTAATTCTTGATTTAACACAGAAAATGTTGAATGGGTGTCCATCAAAAACTCTATAAATTTTATGTTTGTCTTTCCCCAGTCCCATTATAACCAGAGAGTCTCTGGGGGGTGAACCTCCCAGTCCTCCCTAGTCATGGTCTAATTCTGCCACCAAGGCAGGTTTTCATCTATTTTGAGAGCAATCTCTTTTCCAGTGTCCATTCTGCTTACAAATCGCACACCAGTGCGGTGCCAATTTTTGATAGTCACTGCTTCCAAAACATCAGCTGAGGCCTCCAGAATTGGGGTCACTTCTTTCCAGGGTGGCAATAGTTGCCTTTGTGATGGTTTTACCTAATTTCTGCCTTTCTGCTCCTTCCCTGTTCCTGTGTACCTGCCATGCTTCCTCGATTTTCAATATCCCTCTCATTTGTAGCCTTTAACTTTTGTAGTTTACATTACATGTCAACCAAAGATTGGCCCAGGAACAGTGAGATTACCTGCTATTTACCTTGGCCCTCGATGGGTCCAGGGTGGCGTAAGTTCACATTGCCTCACGCAGTCAACTAAGAAATTCAGTGGGAGTTTCTCCCACATTTACTGCATACAGAGACTCCCAATTTACAGAGTGGAACCACAGCACAGGACTGTGCATTCGCTTCATGCCTGTTTGCACGCCTCAGTCACACAGCAGAACAAAAACCACCAGCTTTTAATTACTTTTGGTTTCCATTTTATCTCCAGGCTCAATTAGCCCTGAAGTGTAGAGGTTTTGTATAAAGAAATTGGTTAGTAATTCTAGAGCTTCTTTCTGTGTGAACCCAGGATTCTCCCTCCATAAAATGCTACAGCAAATAATACTTTTAGGTATTACTCCAATGTTTTGCCATGCCTTTTCAACCCAACAATGGAGACAACGGTAGGTGTTACTTTCTTGGGTTATGCCACTTTCCTAAAAATCTACTCGCTTTACAAATTATACACAATCAGACAGGGTAAGTCTTCAAATGGGACACTCACATCTACTCCTTCTCCAAGCTCCATGGACTATTGCCAATCTAATGTTAAATGCTGGAACAGAACAGTGTCCAAATTCATGTGCTGCATTCTGAGTATATGATCCATGCAATCAATAAATATCCTCCACCACGGGTTCCAGCTTAGGGCAATACCTTAATAGCAGCAGTTGCCTTTACATGTGCACTTGCCTTTGCAAGTGCAGTGGCAATCATCCTCCAAGTCTAACTTCCCTATAGCAATCCCCCAGCTCCTCAGCACTGATAAACATGCTTTTTGTTCCTACAATATACAAAAATCATTAAAATTCTAGGACAGCAACTACTACACTTAGGACACAAACAGATGCAATTTCGTTTGCTGTTAGCTGTGATACCGACAGATTGAAAGTCTGAGGAATTAAAAAGTGGACAACAAACCTTGGGATCTAGCCCACATAGGGGGGAGGGGTAGAAACCCCCTGCCAATCTTCCCCAAATCATCTTTAAAAAAACTTTCAGTTCCCTATTTCCTATACTTGCTATTACATGGTTGTTACAAACAGTCATCATTTTAAGAAACTACTCCACCACCCATTTCTCA
Organism: Willisornis vidua nigrigula; assembly: GCA_021164005.1. Lineage (NCBI taxonomy): Eukaryota > Metazoa > Chordata > Aves > Passeriformes > Thamnophilidae > Willisornis > Willisornis vidua. Next base: position 1,973,369 of record JAJPCS010000369.1, on the reverse strand, counting down.
GCTCCTTTATAAGGACATTGATTACCACTGCTATGTTCTGAAGTGCTCCTTTTCAGATTTTATCTTTCCCCTTCAGCTGGGTAGGTCTCCTGCTTGCGAGCAGTTATTTTTGCAAAGTCACACTCATGCTAAGTTCTAAAGGTTATGCTGACACAGTCAGGCCTTAGGCCCTGGCCATTGACCTTTACCTCCTCTCTTTCAAGATATCAAAAATACTGATTCCACTGCAATGACTGCTCTAATCACCAATTTGTCGAGCAAGTTGATTGTTCATATATCTCCTAAAGTTTTTGGCAATTCTCTACATCTAAACTCATCAGATTCCTAAAGTGTTTACTTAGTCATCACATTTCTCTCGATGAGGGAGATCAATGAGGACAACTTTTAAAAAGTACTTTTCAGGATTTAATTCCAAAAATTTGTGATCATCTGAATAAAAAAAAATCCAAATAATTACAGGTTAGCTTATTTCACAGTAACGTTCCTGGACATTTATGCAAAATAATCCACTACTTCAGTGTTGCCCACAACTAAGGCAAGTGAGACCTCATCATTTCCTTAAGTAATTCACTGTTGCGATCATGTCCTCTCTAATCTGTGAATCAGCACTGGTGTTCCTTCTTTTACTTCAGTTTTGGAAGCTGTTGTCCATTTTCATACAAGGGTAAAAACCAGAAGAATGCCCCTAACTAGTGATCCAGCTGAAAGAAAAAGTGTACCTTAAGCTTGTGCCTTACTGAATAAGGGAACATACAAGGGACACACCTTGAGGTAGAATAAACCCATTAAGCAGAAAATTACATTTCCATCTAACACTTGACAATTCTTTCATTGAATAGCACCCATTGGATTCTAGGAATCATAAAGCAACACAGAGGAATAAATCTAAGAATAAACAGCGATAGGGAAACAAATATTCAGTAACCTACACTTTTTAGAAAGAGCTACTAAGACATTCCCAATGAGCAATTAATAAGAACCAGTGAAATTAAAAATTAATTTACAGGAACTTGCTACTTTTTCCACATTTCATCTCTTCCTGAAATCTACCAGTATATACACAATGATGTTAAATGACACCAGCACAAAAATACTTAACTTCTTAAAAGCACTTGGAGACGTAATAGAAAGCAATTATTTTGCTTAACTACTTCAATGGAAACACAGCGTAGGAATTGTTTTTTCTACTGAACTCAAAAACAATTGCCTATGGATTAAAACACATTAGTGCAGAAACATCACAGATTATGAAAAACCAATTCTGAATTCAGAGCACTTCTGTAATATACTACTGTACTCAGTTTCACAGTACTGCATAAATATACAAGAGATCATCTTCTTCCCCTCCAGAAAAGCTATTAGTTGAGAAACAACTGCAATCTTGTCTTTTATATTCTGGTCTAAAAAACCACACCGAAACAAAAAAAAAAATCCCCCTCTAAATATCAACCAAACTACCACCACTCCACAAATCCACAAAATGTGAAAATTCTTCAGATTTAGAAAATAACACTCTTTTACTGTAAGCTGTTGAGCTATTATTCAAGGAAGACATAAAGATTTTTTAACATCTGTATTATATACTTCTCCCTCACAATATTTCGAATTCATGGCAAAAAATATAAAGTATTTTTATGAGGTGCAAGTTCCCCTGAGCTGGGGAGCGCGAGAGAGGTCTGTTTAGTCAGAGGGATGTGTGGTAAGAACATACTTATTGTGAAGTCACAAGGGTTTTTAAGGTTTCTGAGGGGAAGGTGCTGGAACCAGGACAGGATTGGGTAAGGGCTCCGGAAGGGGAAGTGACTTTGGTGCTTGGCTAGCGAGTAGGAAAAACAGGAGGATCAAACCCAATAGAAACTCAGGGATTGGGGACAGATGGGTGAGATAACGTATGTGGCTGGTCAGGTCTGGGCTGCTTGCCAGTGCTGTTCTCCATGTGGGTCTACATCAGAACTTGTTTTTTCCGTATTTCATAGCCCTGTCTGTTTCCCACATATTTTGACTGCACTGATCAAGCAGCAACGTTTAGAAATATAATTACACCAGCTTAAAAGATAGAAAACTATCAGTTTTTCTTATAGGTTATGGGTTTAGCTAAGTAGGCCTAAATTTAGGTTTTAGATTTCAGGGTATGCCTGGGACTGTTGGCTGACTTGAGCTGGGCTGAGCTAGCTGACAGCTGACTTCTTCTAACCAATAGTATTCCATATCATATTCCAACATCATCTCAAAGAGCCAGTGTGAGAGTGGCTTGGTCAGTTCCTTCGTAGCTGTTGTCCCAGGAAGGACAGAAGGCTCAGGCCCCCACCATGTTATCCTAGGGAAGTAAAATCTTTGTTCTTAGTTTTTCTCTCTGCTTAAGTCTGTCTCTCTGGGGATTAAGTTCTCTGGAGTGACTTGTAGTTAGAATGGTGAGATTTGTGTTCACTGGGGACTGGGAAGTTATTTCTTGTTATATCTAACTTGTGTAAGTGTGTGTTATATTCTAGTTTTCTCTTAATTTTCTCTTTTCTGTATAAATATATATATAGTTGGTTTAAGCATAAATCTAGTTTGAAGGGGTTTTTTTCCCTTTCCTCCCTTTTCTGGGTAGGAGGAGGGAAGCTCTGACATCCGTATTGGGCAGCTGGCAGTTTGCCAGCTCAACCCAAGACAATGTAATGTCCCCAATTATTACTAAGCCAGAAATTTGGAATCAGACCTCTAAATTGAAAAATTTATTCCTGATCCTTTTAAAGTTACAATTGATTTGCTAGCACTTAATATTAAGTGCTCTCTGAACCTATGGGTGGACATAAGGCTACTAAAGTCAAAATGTGATTCGATCATTCAAACAGATTTTCTAGAAACTAAGCCAGTAACTGTTACTGAAAAAACCCACTGTAGATGACACTTGAGCTTTTTTAACTCTAACAGTCTGAATGAAATTTACATTTCAATTTTACACTGACTGTATGCATGAATTGATGTGTTTAAGGACATTTTGAATTTTCAAGCATAGATAACTAAATCTCACTTACTTGATTAAAAATACACCAAACCCCATGAAAGTTTGGATTCTTAAATATGATAAATGACAAAACATAAGACTTAATGCCAATGTGCAAATATCCTTAACTCTTAATATAGAAAATCATCAAGAAAAAAAATTACAAAATGCAAACCTTATTGCAAGTCTCAAAAAATGTCACATTCCACATAAAGGTAGGAAACACAAAACCAAAACACACCTCTGCACACTCAGTGGCAATAAGCTATATTGCTAAGAAAGAGCATATACCCCTTAGTTGGACATATAAAAACCAGTACAAGTAGCTTTTTTGGATACAAAGTGATACATCCAAACCCAGTTAAGGACTAGACTTTACAGACTGCCGGTAACTTTCAGACCAAAAATGCTACTGCCTACTTGACAAATACCCATTTCCCCAGTACCCAACAGCACAGGCAACCATCAGTGCAGCCTTCACTTAGAAGACAGATATTGTTTTAACTTGTGAGCTGCTACTCACCAGCCCAGGTGTGTTGCTTGTTTTCACAATCCTTCCTACATCGCAGCATACTTAGAAAAAAAACAATGGGGACATTAGATGACTACTTTGTCTGATATTGTTCTAATTATTGTGAAGTGTTTCTGGAAGTATTAAGTGTTAGATTTAAAAAGCTAACCCTACAAATTGTCCCCAGAATAAAGACAAATAAAGCAGTCATACAATACTACAGACAGCTTTTAGTGCAGTATTAGGTAGCAAAAGAGAATAAAAAAAGATGCAATACTAAACAAAACGGATACAAAACAGTTGTTGCTTCAGCAGTTGCTTCCTATCATCGAACAATGCTCACCAAGCACACAGGCCAGGACTACCAGTATCGAGCAGCTGGTCAGCACACATGCTTAGCGGGCACCTCTGTAGAGCCAAAATGGTGTCAAGGGAAGGATGAGTGTCGCTGAGCCCACCGCTCCTCGTTTCCCATCTTATCAGCTCTTCATTACACTATGTAGGGCCAGTACATAGCATAAGGTGCTGCCTTGGGGGCAGCCAAACACCACCCATTCATTACACAAGTGGCAACAGTCTGTGCATGCCCTGCTGGCAGGTAGGGGCCGCACAACCCCTGCCCACATAATCTTCCTCCCATCATCAGCTTCCTCAACCCCTGTATGTCCTCTAGTCCTCTACCATTCTTTTACAAGGGTGTTTGTATTTATCTTGCAGCGTGGAGCCAAGCCCAAGAGGAACTCGGCTCTGATAATAGGGAACTTCCAGTGTCTTGACAGCGCTACAAGAGATGACACAGTTACTTTGTATAATACTCTGATTGGCTTCTCATCTTGTTATGATTACCCATCACTCCTCTATGGTCCACTGATCTCTAAATTAAAAATACCCCCCTTACAGCTATATAGATGGCTATAAACTCAGTTGTTTAGTAATATTAAAATGTTTATATGAGCTTTTAACTCCATGAAAGGGTAACCACCCAAAAAAATTCTCTAGTTTAACTTTTAGTTAACATTCATGCCCATATTTCCAAAAAATTGCAAGCATTTCACTGCAACACACAGCACGATACTGTTCACTGCATTCTCATGAAAGTTTCATGACCATGCTATCCACTGAAGAGAGATGTTAGTAGCACAAAAACAGTGATAATTAATGCTACCGACACCAAACACACAAATTTAAGTGCTTCACTCCTAAACAGCATATCCAGATTTTACCACCACGAACACAGCAGGAAATAATTTCCTCAGGAAACTCTTTAGGAGTTAAAAGTTTGGAAGGACAGGAAGAGTAATAGCATGCTGCTTCTATTCAGATGATACAGTTTCTGACAAAAGTGGCAGGCTCACACCTTCTCAGGTCTGTTCCTGCTGCCAGAGCAGTGGAAGCTCTCAGCAGGGAGTTGCATACAGGGAAATGTTTTAGATAGCAAGGCAAAAATGTTGGAGTGTGTAAGGTGGTGCCAGAAAGCACTATGGTAGAATAAAAACTAACAAGAGTAATTATTTTGAAAAATTATCCCAAAGCTTCAGAATTAAGATAGATAGCTTAACAAAGGATAAACTCTTTCAGAATTCTCAAGCAAGTTTGAGCAAATTTTAGTTTAACTATCTTTTAACACATGGCCTCATCATTGCTCTATTAAAGTTAGAAACAGTGATTCAGGTGAAATGTGGATTTATTTTGGGGGTTTTTTTAGTTATCTTCTTTAACCTGAAGCATTAGTATAGTTTTACAAGGCCACATGTAAATGGCAACCCACAAATACTGCATTTACAGTCCTTACACAAAAAAGAAAAATAAAAATAAATGGAAAGAACAGCAAGAGAGAAATCCTACAAGTGCAATTTCCATTGTTTCCGATCTAGGTTTGGTTTTTCCCTTTTGAATTAGCAAAAGTAGTTGTTAAAAGACTACACTATAGATTGTTCTTTACTTCCGCTACATTTTCCTTATGCTGTATCATTATAGCAGCCTGTCTCACTTAATTCAATTTAGCATTTAAGACTTGCAATGGGTATAGTTTAAAATAAATTCTGACAGTACAACTGAACCACTTTATAAAGGCAGCAGTAAAAACTTCATTAGAGTCACTATTATGAAACAATATTTTAGACAAACTTGCTTATCTTCTTTAATTTCAGGGACTTAAATAACACCTTCCCAGGATCAGAGTATTACCTTGCAAGACTGATTTTCAGAACTCCCTAACTACACTTCTGAATTGCAATAAAAGCACCAGTAAAGAGATTAAGAGAGCATAGGACTCTCAGCTCTCACGTCAGAATGCAGCTATTTCTCATTAAAAAAAAAAGTTACTGTTCAAATGCTAAAGAGATGCTACTTCTTAAATAATATTTAGCCTTGTCTACATTACCCTTATGCTTACATACATATGGATGCATGTGTGTTATTTAATATCCCCCACTACTGTGAGAGACACAAAGGACAGAAAGTGCATTCTTGTCTCCATCAAAAGCACTCATCCATCAACAGCACGAAAAACAAACAAACAAAAACCCCAAGGAAATAGGACCTTTCACACTCTGCTTAGAAACACAAAACAAAACCTCAAAACACAGAGTAATCACTCAACATTACCATGCAAGACAACTGCTCTACAGTAGAGGAAGAACACATTGTATCACATTTGGACATAATCTGGTGGCAGAAGCAGATGCTCCTTGAAAAGCCCTAGATAACTGGTAGAGAGATTAATTTCAGAATTCTAAGCACTGTATGTAGAATGATAGGGTGTTTGTCTTATTCACATATATTGAATTGCACATGAAAATTAACAAAATCCATACATGAAAAATTAACTGTAAAATATGAGACTTCCCAAATGTTTCCCAGACTAAGACAAAAGTCCATAGATCTAACTAGTGCCACATCACTGAAACTGAAGTTCAGTTTTAGGTGGCAAAGTGTTTCCAAAGAGCACTTTTTGAACGTTTAGGCATCTAGAATCCAAGGCATACCTTTCAAAATATACCAACGCATCACTTTCTAATGTGCATATAAATCCTATCGCAATCAAAGGATTATTTCAGACTTTCTGAGTAACTACAAATTAAGGCAATACCATGTGACTCTCATCTGACTGGCTTGACATTTTATGCTAGCCTTCAGGATTTAGTACAGATTCCATAGCCAACATGTTCTGACCTCAAGAAATAATAGTCTTCTTAAGTGGATTACCATAAACACAGTTCCACAGGATATCCCATGAAATGCACTGCATTTTCAAAGATCAAAGTCTTTACTCAGTGGGCCACAAGTGCAAGCAGAGCAAACAGTAAGCTGAGCCAGGCAAAATTCCCAGAGATGATTCAACTAGCAGGTCAGCTGTTAGCCTGGCAGAGTCCAATAGCTATCTGACAAATAACTATCTGGTCATCTGTACAGTGAAAGCACAGAAGGGCCTCACATATAATTTATCTTTTTTTTTATTCCCAATCTAGATTAAAAATATTAGAGATTATTGTCAGAAACTGTTGAGCATAGTAGTAGCCAAATCAGGCACATGTGCTATAGTGCAGCCTATATTCGTTTCACATTATTTCTTTCCCTTCTTTAAGTCTATTCCTTCCCACCAATCTTCATACAATTCTTATCTGTTTGCCCAATACCTTTGTTTTCATCCACCATTTGGGTATTCCATAGAAATTCTGTTGCAGACCACGCTCTAGATAGACCACGCACACCAGTATGATGTACAAGCAAGATCCCAAGTTTATTCAAAATAACAGGTATATATCACCTTAAGTGACCCCGCCCCAGGTTCCAAGGTCTGACTCCATAGGCTAAGGCTGGAAAGTGTCCTTTTAAGGTGAAAACGAAACCTGTAGGTGGTCCCCTGGACCCACCTGAGTTTGGGGGTGGCAACAAAATTCCTTGCTTTCTTTACAGAACTTTTCACCTACATGATAATGTTTTCAGCATATTTGAACATATGACTCAAAATAATATGTATGAGTATAAGAGAATTACTTTTTACCTTCAGGGTTACAAAAACCCAGGTTGCACCAGCCTAATTTTTCTTTTTACTTTTTTTTTTTTGTTTTTTTTTTGTGAGGCAGGAAAAAAAGCCTTTACTACAAATTGTCCAATGAATCTTAGCAAACAAAAGCAGAAATTGAAGCCTGATCCATCAAAGACCTGGATGTATTAGTTGCCTGCATACAGGTAGAAAAGAATCTCAAAATAATCTGTAAAAAAGCTCCATTATTAACTTGCCACTAGCTGTCCAAGTACTTTAAGAAATCACTGGGTAGGAAGCCTTAATGTGCAGTCATGTTAAGGAAATCCTACTCTAGAAATTCACAGAGCTGTGAGATCAATGCATAGAAAGTCTTCTTATAGAGAGGTATCTTTACTAGACCGAAATTAAGATCACAGGATAAGGATAAACAATTAAGGACAGAACTGATCAGAAGTTGAAAAGTGCGCCTTAACTGTTGACAAGTGAGGCACATCTGTTTTCTTAATGACTTCATGAATGGCCAGAAGACTACTTTCAGAAAGAACCATGACTAGACATTAGAAAGACATTTAAGTACTACACAGTATTAGCAGTTGTCCTATAGACTGTCACATAGAAGTTATGAAACTGAATGGCACATCTCTGCCACTTAACACGGAATGAGACATAAATGTTCTCCAAGGTTTGCCATTATCCTCAATGTTATAAATACCTCATGCAGCAGCAAAACGCAATTTCCAAGTAATTAGAAGTGATGATTTTAAAACTGCTATTATTAAGTAGAAGTTTTAAAACTGAACTTCAACACTTGGCCATAAGATTCAATCAGAGAGAGAAAGATGCATCTGCCTGAATTAAGGTGCAAAAGAGATCACATGCTGAAGTCAACAACACGGATTTTATTTAACGATCAATATGAGCTAGAGACAGAAATAGAAAAGGGAAAGAAGGGAGGGAAGAGAGATTAACTGATCAAGCAGAAGACAGCCACCACCTGTGGATCCAGTGGCATCCCATTGGTCCTGCTTCATCACGGGGGGTCCTTCTCAGTTGTGGAGGTCCCCAGATTGTTCTTCCAGAGGTATCACCTTCATACAGTTGAAGTTCCAGGTATCTACAGAGGCATATCCCCATAACTCTGGGTGATCTTTGTTTTACCAGTGATATTATGCCACCCTGTGGCTCAAACAGGGCCCTTTACAGACTTGTCCTCAGTTCACAGGTTATCCACAGTGGTGATGGATACACAGCAGATGGTAGAAGACAGAAGAAGCAAAAGCAGTAACACAAGTACATACAGCTTACAGTAGCTATCCCAGCCATCAAAAATGCCAATCCAATTGCAATCATCAGCCCAATTCTGATCAGCTGCTACCCCCACCCTGTAAATCCCAAGGATCAGTCAGGAGTTGGGACTAACTCTTGGAAGCCAGTCTTGGGGTTGGAGTCATTAGCAGCAATTTCATTCATTTTGGCTTCAGCTGCTTCAATTGATGCTGTTGCACTATGAATGGTGATGCTGAAGAGGTTTCTGATTTTTCATTTTTGTAGATTTTAGGAACTCAGTAACTGTAGCAAATGTAGTATTCATATTTGTAACAGCTTAAGTTTAATGCCTTTCTATCACTACCCCTATCCCAGTGTTGTAGTTTGGGATTATTATGTAAATTCTCTCCCCTGCCACTAACTGCCCATGCCAGCAGTTAACAAACAGAAGTAGTTAACTGCTGATCGCTTAGGTGGGGGCAGGTTGTCTCTTGTTTTTGGGGACATTTTTTTCCATTCTTAGCTTGGTGGAACTCAGGAGCGGTGTGTGTGCTGCTGAGGAGGGAAGCTGCTCTTTTTTTTCTCCTGCTCCTGCTGCTGGCTACTGCTGGGGCTTCTTGCTGAGCCGCTGCTTTTCTCCTCACCATGGTTGTTCTCCTGGTTCCTGCATCTGGGGTCCCGGCCTCTGCTCCAGTCTCACCACCGCCTGCACCATCACGGCCTGCCTGCCCTGGCTGGGGCAGCGACCCGGGAGAGAGAATTTTGCAGCTGCTTTCCAGGACACGTGGCGGTTCCCCACTTTCAGCTTCCTTTCTTCATTTGGGACAAGAAACACAGAGTTCATCTGGGAACTCACCCTGCTGCCAGCTGGGCTGTGACACTGATACTGCCATAAGTATAACTCTTCTCCCAAAGGAAACTTGTTGTTGTGGGGGTGGTTGTTGTGGGGGTTGTTGTTTTGTTTGTTTTTTCCTCTGTGGTGTTGGGGAAGTGGTTTGCTCTGGTCTGTTTATAGTTACACCTATACCTACATATATATATATATTTATAGCAGTTAGGGACAGTTATCCTTCTTGTATTAAAATTTCTTTTCTTAAATTTGATAAAGAGTGGCGTGATTATTGTGGAGAAAGCCCCCTCCACCGCTTGTGGGTAAACATTTTGGTTTTTCCCCTCAAACCAAGACACCCAGAATGAGGAGCTCAAAATCTTTTAGTTGTTTAAGTCTCTTTTTCAAGGTACAAGATTGGAGGATATCACAAGGCCTGCAGAACGGAACATAAACACAGGTCAGAGTGTCCCAGAAGTCAGAACTGGAAGAACTCCAGGAGACCTTTGTGTGCCTGAGGAAGAGGAGCTGATGAAGACAGAGGGTCTCATCAACCCCCCAGACTCAACTCCTGGGGATGGCACAGGGGTGGGACTGGGGCTGGACTGAGAAACGTGTAAAGTAATGATTGGGTGGGCAATATTATAAAAACCATGGAAACCAGTGTTCAGGTGCACGAAGATGTCATCATGTATTCCTAAAAGCCCTAAGCCTGGACATTAAAGAATGTACTTTTTTATCTTATCCCACATTGACTTGGCTCGGAGTCCTGTTTTTGGGTTCACTCACAGCATCAATGGCAATACAACATAGTTCTAGTAAGATTTACCATTTCACATACACTTTGTTCCTTTAATAACAATGTATCTAATGCCAACTAATTTTGTAAAGTCATTTTCAACACTTCTTGGACTTGCAAGTTAGTTCTTGGAAAACATATCTAGTTCAATTACTGAGATTCCTTCAACTAGGCTATCTATGCATAAAACGTTCTGACACAAAATACAAAAAAGCTCTCACATACAAGGATCTCATGTAAACACATCCTTCCACTGGGCCTACTCTACTGCTCCAGGGGATAGATTAGAGCCCTGTTGTGATTTAAGCCTGACATAAAACAAAAGCTGTGCTTTACTGTTAGTCATCACCTCCTTTTACAACTGCTACCAGAGTAAATTGCACCCACAACTGAGGTGCACATGTGGTGCAGAATGAACCATAGTTACCATACTGATTAGCATAAATAAAAGAAGTGAGGTAAAGTTAAAAGTCCTTAGGACACATGGCAGGAAACCCAAGAGTCACCAGCCCAATCAGATCTTCAAATGGGAATAGAAATCTCAGATTTACTTTGGAAAAACCCACTCCTTACAGGGGAATCATCACACTGGGAACAGAAGTGGCATTTGCAATGTAATGTCTAATGAGTGATAACATGTTAGGTTTCATAAATGGTTCCAGAAAGAGTTACATGGGATCTGGTAAGAGGCTTTCTTATATTCCACCCATGTTCTCCTGCAGTCCATACCTACTCCTCCCTCTGGTCTAGGAAGGTGGACTCAACCACTTCCCATGTACCATTTTATTTTGTTTTGTCGAGATTATCTAGTTCACTTGTTACTTACTATCTCTGAAAAAATTAGCCATATCATCATAAAGCTAAAACCTTCTGAGGCAAAATCACATTCCCTGAGTTGTATGATTTCAAATATGCATAAATACTTGAACCAGCTCCCAGGTAAAAATTGGTTGAATTCCCTGAGTATCAACTGGTTGATAGAAAGTTATACACCCTTAAGATAAAAGGAAAAGCTTTTCCCACCCTTTTTCTCAAGGAAAAAACCAAAATAAACTGAGCAAAAATCAAACAATATATAAAAAGGGCTTTCTCATATAATCCTGCTAATATTTTGTCTCCCAAGAAATCACTTGTGATAAAATCATCAACAAAACACTAGAATAACCTGATAATACAGGCAATTACAGTGGCAATTAAAAGTTTCATCATTTCCCCTCAGCTCAATTTTATTAGTTAGCAGGTTCTGATAAAAAGTGCAAATTTCACCTACCACAGACTAATTATTAAAAAGAAGGAACAATCCATCCAGTGTTAATTCCATTCCTATGTCTATCATAAAAGTAACCAAAAACTTTTAAGGGGCCTAAGGAAAAAGTGATTACCGTATCCTTTTGGATGTATTTTGTGAGCTTTCTCATGTAAATTCACTGCTTGGTGCCCCACTCGAACTGGTTAGATGGTTTTCTGGAGGGGCTTAGGGGACCAGAGTGCTGTAATTCTAAGAGGAGTCGTGCTGTAATTCTAAGAGGAGTTGTCCCTAGTGGTCAACTCATGTCCTTTGATCTTGAGGGAGGTGGTGGGTGTGCTGGCAACATTTCTGATATCATTTCTGGAGAAGGAAAACAATACAAGTCTCAGAGGGATCAGTGCAGACAGGCTACCCCTTAGGGGCTCAAGTTGTTTAGCATCTTGGACTTAGTATTTCTCAGGTAGAATCTCCACTACTTTTTCATTAAGTGCTTAGTCCATTGCTGTTGTTGTTTTCCCTACATTTCCCTACCTTTTCAGCAGGGTCTCACCTGATATATTCCAGGGTAGGAGGGAACAAGACTGTGGAAATTAAACAAGCACAGCCTGTGCAATCGTGGGTAAATGCTTATACTTCTGCAGGAGTCTTTTAAAGGTGTATTACCTCTCTTCCAAGTAAGCACCAATTGAGCGGTAGTTAAAGATGCAGTATTGGCACTTAATTGCCTGTAAACTATGACTGTCTGTTCGGCTCTTGCACCAGCCAGACAGGAGAAAAGCATGTGTGAAGCCATCCCACCAAGGACTAAGCATGCTTGTTTGTATTGTGGCTGTGAGATTTGCAAGATTGGGTACTGCAGCTCTTAGTGGAGCCACATCAGCTACAACTTCAGAAATTCCATTTATTACTGCAACAAAAATCTCGCACTGTGATACACCAGCAATCCTTCAATCAGGGAGTACAGACATTGCATGGAGTAAATGCATTGTAGTCTCTGGATTTCTTTTGGCATTAGGGTTAGCATACTTGTTTCTCACCCAGGAGCCATAAATGAACTTCAGCTGTTTGGCAAATAATACTTGCTCGGTCTACTCCAGTGATTTTAACTCTTTGTTCTCTGGGCCACACATCCAGCTTCTGAGCATCCCACTGTATTAATACTGAATGTTGCACTTCCAGATCTATTAGAAATTTTATTGCTGATGAGAACTAACTGGAATCCAAATGCACAGGATCCATTGATAGGATTGTACTTGTTGGATTTCAGTCTCGGCTGATTTACAGCCAAACACTGATATCTCAGTGGCTGCATGTGACACTGTTCTAGCCCACAAAATTCTTTCTTATATGCATTCCAAAGCTCTACCCAAAGCTTTCCAATATGATTGTGCTCAGCAACAGGCAATGCCTCTGCCTGAGGCCTCTTAGCATTTTCCTCATTTAGCTAATAGTTCAATTCTTTCACCAGATCTTGTAAAGATCTTAACAGTTTCAGATTTCTGAATAGCCAACATTCCTGTTATGCTTCTTCAAGGGCAGCATCATAACGGCACATACAACTTCCTTTCCTTTACCACATTTACATACTTTCACAAGAATTGTAATTCTATCAGTCAATGCCTGTGGGTCATGCCGATTGTTATGAGCCCAGATATTGGGAGGAGAACAGTTAGCATTATCTCTTTAATTTTATTAGGAGGGGACAGTTGCCATTTGAATCACTCTGATAGTCATTTCTTTTGAATTGTCTTTAATCCACTGAGGGTTAATGTCTTTCTCCCAGTTAACTCTATGACGGTTGGCCTGACTTTCTCCTGGAGAAAAACTTAAAATGGGTCCAGGTCACACCAGAAAACAGCAAAACAGATTTGCACCACAGCAATCACATCAAGGATCCTGCCCAGGATGACAATTTGGTGTTAGGATCAGATTAGTGAGAGATGCCTCTGCCTGAAACAAGGTGAAAACAAGGTGAAGTTAACAGTGTCCATTTCATTTGAACAGTCAATGTGAGATAGACAAATAAACATACAAGGTGAGAGAGAGAGAGACAGAGAGACAGAGACAGAGGGAGAGACAGAGAGGGAGTGAGAAAGAGACAGAGAGACAGAGACAGAGAGACAGAGAGGTTGATCAAGTGGAGTCCCACTGGTCCTTCTTCACCCTGGGCTTCTTGGTGGTGTGCATCCTTGAGTTGCACTGGGGCCAAGTTCTGGGAATCCACAGAGGTGTATTCCCGTAACTTGGGATGATCTTAATTTGCCCAGTGATAGGTGTGTGAGCAGCTACTTCCTTTCACATAGTGTGCCACACTGCTGGTTTTTGTCTAGATGCATTAACCGGGATGTGTAACCAGATATTATCTCTGGCAGGCCTGGAATTAGTGCCTTCCTGTCACAAATTCCTCCCTTCTGTGCTTATCTCAGATTCCTGCTGTGGAGACCTATCTTAAGGCAAGTTCACACTGGGGAGACTTATCTTGTGGCAAGTTCCCTCTGTGACCCTGACACTGCTTGAAACAGGTAACTGTGCTCTTTATGTCCTTACACTTTGGTTTTACCAGAATCACTCTGTACATTCAGAATTGACAAAAGCTATGATGTCAGATCCTTTTAAGAGAGTAAGAGTTGTTAAATGAAAGAGAAAGCAGGAATAAGAACCCCAGTACATGTTTTAGGATCAAGTAACTCTGCTAAAAAGCCTCACTTCACAACACAGATATGAAACACTTTTCCAGTGATCTTATTTCAGCACATTCTGTGCTAGTAAGAACACTGTAAATAAAACACAGTCCACAATCAAGTTCCAGATCTGAATCAGGAACTGCTGTTGCCCAAGCTGTTGAAACTCCAAGACAGCAATGTTAATGTTTTGATTTTAGATTTCTTATTTCAGAGCAATACAAAAAAATCTGCTCAAACAATATGCAGTGCACAAATACAAAACAAAGTAGTGGTGCACAGTACAGCGCATCCTCAAAGCAACCTAAAATATTTGAATCTTATCTAAAAATTACATTTAATGAAAGTACAATTCAGAGACCAAACTCCAGAAACTGCAAAGCTAAATTCAAGCTTCTGCATTTAGGTAACTACTTGGTATGTCAAAGAAGGCTTCCAAATTACTTTTAAATCTTTTTAAGTCTTATTCTACAGAACTCGGGGGAATTTTTCTCTTTTTATAAAGCATTTTTAACTTTTTTCCTAGTAGGATCTTTTGAACTTCTCATGACGCATTTATTATTTAGTAAGAATTAAACAAAGTTGAGCACTCCTTACACCTGCTTCATTCTAATCACAGCCTTCTTTATAAAACCATAATTATTTCCATGTTCATTAGAGGTCTGCTCTTCTCACATTTAAAAGCATTTTAAGTAGATCCATAACAACAATTTATGAGGTAAGAAAAGTCTTAACAAGTGCACAACAAAAATGGCTAGTGAAACCACATACACACATTGAAGTGCTTCTATACAGGGTATCGGGTTAACAAGTCTGTGGTACTGGCAGCACCGAGGCTTGCCTGGCTCTGCTCATGCTTATCAAACATCGGTTACCTTTCCAGACTGGCACGATCCTGTTACCTGTCGAAATCACCTGTAACTCTATCATAATTTCTAAAGCTATCTGGCACTCTCAAATACTGAATTAAAGGAAGACAAGAATTTTCTCTCTTCATTAAAAGAAAAACTTAGAACTACCGTCCTTTCCAAGCACTCCATTACACACTTTCTGCATTATCCTTCTCCCTGACTGCAGCCTTCAGCCTTCCTTGCACTTAGGAAAGTCACGTTACCGTGGCTTTACAGAAAAAGTCCTTCAGTCATTTGACCATGACCAGTTCAATCAGCTGCTCAACTTTTTTTTTTTATTTAGTTCCTCATACCAATAATCTTGGGATTGCTGCACTGTTTTATCCAGTCCTAGGCTGTTTGCAAAACTAACCTCAGTACATGCTTCTCTGTGGTCTCTGGTTTTTCACTGAGGGCTACCTGTCACAAAACTTTTAGCCATCACCTCTGAAAAACTCTGCACTTCAGGGAATAGCAAAATCAATAAAAAATCATAAAGCACATCACTGAACACAAACCAAAAAAGTCTTAGTGACTGTCTACAGCAGCACAACAAACAACACTACCAAATAATGGCTGCAATCCTACCCATCCCACGCAATGCTGCATAGAAAGAGCATGGGGACTTACAGAGCTCAGTTACAAACCTCGTGGGCCTTTGGTAACTATACGCATGAACAAGAATTGCTCAGTGCTTATTTCTTCAGAGCTGAATTTATTCACTAGAAATTCACAGATTTTATATTTTTCCAGTTAAAACATACTGTAAAACCTTAAAAGATATTTTTACTCTTCAATTTTATATCTCAGATTTAAATGTTAAAGTACTGAATCAGGAAGACTAAAGTTCCTCTCTGCAGTAAAAGCACTCCTATTTTTCCAACTATATCATCATAAAGAAAATTAAGCAATTTTGATGTTTTATTTTAAATTCACTTCAAAGATTTTAAAGCACACATCCAGAGTAAGAAGTACAAGTATTAATGGACATTCTCAGGCAGTCAAAAGGAAGTGCAAACAAGCAGTACCAGAAGGTTCTTACAGGCCTTCTTAGCAGCATTTTCCAACAACACTCATCTCACTAGCTCAAAATGCAATATAAGGAAGCGATTTTTAATCCCTCATTTTACACCAATCTGTTTTGACCAGCTACACATTGTTTTTTCCAAAACTTTATTAGAGGATTGGTGAATGTTTTGCTGTGTCTTAGAATCAATGATCCCTTTCTGCTTTCTACCCAAAGATGTCTGATTCACAGTTAGTTAGGCCATCCAAGTTAATTGAATACCTACAGCAGAAATCCAGTTCATCAGCTAATAATGAATAAAGAATCACCGTATTATCAAGGTCAGAAAAGACCTCCCAAGATCCTCAAG
This sequence comes from Willisornis vidua nigrigula, assembly GCA_021164005.1. Lineage (NCBI taxonomy): Eukaryota > Metazoa > Chordata > Aves > Passeriformes > Thamnophilidae > Willisornis > Willisornis vidua. The sequence goes on along the minus strand of JAJPCS010000369.1, from coordinate 1,956,788 downwards.
TCCAGCCTTTGACAGACCACTGCCTTGTTTGTCAACTAGGCCACAGCATTAAAGAGCTACATCCAGTCATTTCTCCAACATTTCCAGAGATGGTGACTCCACCCCTTCCCTAGGCAGCCTGTGAATATGCTTTCTAACATATCTGCAGCTGTTAGATCACAAACATTCACTGCAGCATTCAGCACTGAAGTACTGAATCTTCATTAATGAACCATGTTTGTCAGAAAACTAATTGATATTTGACAGGTCATGTCATACATCATTTTTACTTCAAAAGTTTTAGACAGCCAATAGCAAAACACAGGGCACGTGTAAGAAAGTAGATTGCAATTTCTTATTTTTAAGTCTAAAAGAGAAAACGTTTTTACAATACTATTTGAAGTATTAGTTAAGCTGTTGAAAATATTACCTTTGTACTTTAACAGAGAGCAATGTTTTTCATTACTCATAAAACTCAATAGCTTACACATTTGACCTTATATTACTAGCCTCAACTTTGAGAACAAAGAGGCAGTACCTGTCTTAGAACCCTTTTTTAAAATTTCCTTCCAGTTAAAAGTAAGTAATTTTAACAAATTCTGCAAATCAACAAAAAATAATATTTTTAAGAGGCCAAGTCCTACCAAACACTTCATGAGGCCTAACTTCACCAGCCTTTCTCCCTTGATGAGTTAATATGCAACCGAAAACAGTTGTGATTTTCTTCACCATTCATCATCAGTGAGGAATAACAAAATCAGGAAAAAACAAATCCTGTTCAGAATGCACTTCAAGCACATGTATCCATGCATACACAATGTGCACACAAAGAGAAAGAAATATATTGGTTAACTCAAGTGATCTCTTCACCTTACAGATTTAAAAGATGAGGACAGCTCTAAAAAAAGAAAAAAACTACCTACATACAGCTGAGTTTTAGGCGTAAAGGTAATCCACTCCTTTCCTATCTGCGTAGGGGACAGTTTCTCTTTTACAGGAGGCAATCACATAAAATTCTTGTTTCTGAGGTGCTTACTACTCACAACTTCATTGAAACAGTACAGATACATAACTATATGACTACCAATTACACAGGAGTTTCTTCAACATTTTCTGCAGCGAAAGAAGTTTTCAGAGCAGAAACAGTAGTCATTCTTAGCTTTCTTATTTTTAGTATCTTTTATCACAAATAAACCATGACTTCTTTTGCTCTATGTGGCATGCAACCTGTGATAACAAAACCTACTGGTATTAGAAATGCTTCAGGCATTTTCAATGTAATTTTAGAGGCCAAACATTCCAGTTGTGAACAGTGTGCTGCACACTCAACCCAATTTTCCAGAAACTCGGCATCTGCCTCTCATGCTGTTTTCTATCAGGATCTAAATGCTGCAAAATCCACTTTGAGCATCTACAAATACAGCTCGTTCTGGAAGGCCTGTAGAAGCACAAGTATTCCTCTTAGTAGCTAGTTCATAGAATCATAGACTGGTTTGAGTTGAAAGAAATCTTTAAGATGAACTAGTTCCAATGCCCTTGCTGTGGGCACAGACACCTTGCACTAGACCAGGTTACCCAGAGCCCCACCCAATCTGGCTCCCAGAAACAGGGCATCCACAGCTTCTTCACGCAACCTGATCCAGTGCCTCACCACCCACACAGCGAAGAGTTTCCCTTTAATATTTAATCTAAACACATACTCTCTTTTAGTTTGAATCAATTTCCCTTGTCCTGCCACTATATGTTTTTTTTTAAAAAGTCTCTCTCCATCTTTCTTATAGGCTCTCTACAGGCACTGGAACACTACAATTTGGTCACCTGAAGCCTTCCCTTCCCCAGGCTGAACAATCCCAATTCTCTCACCCTTTCTGCAAAGGAAATGTACTCCATCCCTCTTATTATCAGCTTGGTGGCACTCCTCTGGACTCACCCCAACAGGTCCTGTGCTGAGGGCCCCAGAGCGGGATGCAGTGTTCCTGGTGGCATCTCACCAGAGTATATGGTCAGAATCCACTCCCTCGCCCTGCTGGCCATGCTGCTTTTGATGCAGCCCATGATACAAGTGCACATTGCTGAGTCATGTCTGTGCTGTCACCACCAACACCTTCAAGTCCTTCTCAGCAGGGCTGCTCTTGATTGGTTCATCCCCCTGTTTGTACTGATACCAGGGGTTGCACCAACCACGGTGGAGCACCCTGCACTTGGTCTTCTTAAACCACATTAGATTTCCATGGACCCACTTCTTGTGCTTGCCCAGGTCACTCTGGATGGCAAGTTCTACTAGCACTACAATGCACTATTTGGGATTTTTTTGTAATTAAAAGTTATTTTAATTCATCCTTTAATATGCTACTTGCAACTCTTTATAAAACAGTCATATATAAGGCAGGGCCTTGCTAGTCCTCCAAAACAAAAGCTTACTTTTCTATGTTCAAACACAAAGGCCAAAAGTTTGTCCAGATCACCTGCTTTAACACCCAGCTTATGCAGTCACACATTTCAAAGCTATCCATTACATCACCTTCAATATAACACTGTCTGGAATCAAGTTCTGCTGCTGAGGTTTCCTATCAAGACAGTATAGAACAGGAAAAAACAAGAGCGTTATTTATCAAGATCTTCGTTCTGTAAAAGTGATTACATAGGGATGACTTTCTGTATTGATGTATTTCTGATTCCTGCGTAGGCTTGGCTGCTCCTCTGGAACCGATTCAGGTGAGTGAGGGGTGGGACAGGCTCATTAGCAGGTGCTAGAGTAGGCTTTAAAATCGTCTCTGGGGAGCTCAGCAGTTCACATAGGCAGAGCAGCAGACAGGACACAGCCACCTCCCAATTCTCCTAGGTGAGGGTGGTTTGGTTTTGTTTGTTTGTTTGTTTTTCCCTACAACTCAAAGCAGTCATGGTTTCCAAAAAAATGAAATCCGTTGCTGCTGTTATCACTAGAAGTGTGTCAACACTTTACAAAGGGTGCAGCCGCTCAGGCCTTTGGCTGCACAGACTGTTTAAGCCTGAACTGCTACCGGAGGACAGTGTGAGAAGCACCTGCGTAAGATGTGAGCAAGTGAACGATTTGCTGTGCCTGGTGGCAGAACTAAAGGAAGAGATGGAAAGGCTCAGAAGCAATAAGGATAGTGAAAGGGAAATTGACTGGAGTCACACGCTTTTGACCTCTAAGGAAGCCCAGCAGGAGGCGGTGAAGCTCAGCCCCTCCTGCCATCAGGCAGACAGAACAGACCATATGGATGGGGAGGAATGGAAACAGGTGCCTGGTCATAGAGGCAAAAACACCCCTCTCGACTCCTTTTCACCTACCGGGGTGCCCTTAAAAAAACAGATATAAGGCCCTGGACCAAGAAAGTCAGATGGAGGACAGTCAGGAGGAAGATCTGTCTACAGGGTCTTCTGGTTACCCCCAGTCTGCCAGATGGATTACAACTACAGACATAAGGAAAAAGAGAAGGGTTGTTGTAGTCGGTGACTCCCTTTTGATGGGAACTGAAGGCCCTCTATGTCGGCCAGACCCATTCCACAGGGAGGTTTGCTGCCTTCCTGGGGCCAGAATGAGGGATATTACTAAGAGACTTCCTAATTCAGTCCTCAGACCATTACCCGCTGTTGGTTGTCCAGACTGGAAGTGATGACATCAATGAAAGAAGTACCAGGGTAATTAAAAAAGATTTTAAGGCTCTGACCCAATCACTTCATGGGACAGGAGCACAGGTAGTAATTGCCTCAGTTCCTGTGCTAGCCGGGATGAATGAGGAGAGGTTTAGGAAAGCCCAGCTTACCAATAGGTGGCTTAGGGGATGGTGCTATCGTCACAATTTTGGGTTTTTTGATCATGGGGCAAGCTCCGTGTTGCCCAGTCTCGTCAAAGCAGATGGGCTTCATTTATCTAGGAAGGGCAAAAGAACTGTAGCCCATAAGTTGGCGGGGTTGGTTAGGAGGGCTTTAAACCGGGTTTGAAGGGGGAAGGGACTGAAACCAGGCTCTCCAGAGATAAGCCTAAGGGTGTAGAGCCCGAGTTGAGAACGAAATCAACGGCCCAGCTGAAGTGCATGTACACCAATGCACACAGTGTGGGAAACAAACAAGAGCTGGAAGCCATAGTGCAACAGGAAAACTATGACCCAGTTACTGTCACAGAAACGTGGTGGGATGACTCACATGACTGGAGTGCTGCTATGGGGGGGCTACAAGCTCTTCAGAAAGGACAGGCAGGGTAGGAGAGGTGGAGGGGTGGCTTTATATGTTAGAGTCTCGACTCTGTAGAACTCAAGGTCAGTAACAATAAGGTTCAGTGCCTATGGACCAGGATCAAGGGGAAGGCCAGCAAGGCTGACATCCTGGTGGGAGTCTGTTATAGACCATCCAACCAGGATGATGAAGGGGATGAATTATTCTGCAAGCAGCTGGCAGATGTCTCAAGACCGACAGCCCTTGTTCTTGTGGGTGAATTTAACCTGCCAGATATCCTCTGGGAGCTCAACACAGCAGAGAAGAGGCAGCCTAGGAGATTCCTGTCTGGGGCACAGTGACCATGAAATAATAGTTTTCAATATTCAGGGATGCAAGGAGGGCCATCAATAAAACTTCCACACTGGACTTCCAGAGGGCAGATTCTGGCCTATTCAGAAGACTGGTTCAGAGCATACCCTAGGAAACAACGTTCAAAAACAGGAGGGATGAACGTGCTTCAAGAAGGAAGTCTTGAGTGCACAGGAATAGGCTGTTCCAGTGTGCCCATAGGCAAGCTGGCAGGGAAGACAACCAGCGTGGCTAACAGGGAAATTCTGAAGGAAATCAGGGAAAAAAGGAGAGCTTACAGACTGTTGAAGAAAGGGCGGGTTACTGAGGAAGAGTTTAGGGATATAGTTAGGTCATGTAGGAAGAAAATTAAGCAAAAGTGCAATTTGAAGTTAATTTGCCTACTTCTGTAAGGGATAACAAAAGCACTTCCATAAATACATTGATAACAAAAGGAGGGACATGGAAAACCTCCATGCTTTGCTGGACTTGAGGTGGAACATAGTTAATCTGGATGAGAAGGCTGAGATACTTAACACCTACTTTGCCTCAGTTTTCACCAACAAGACAGGTGGCCCACAGGACAACTGTCCTTTGCAGCTGATAAGACAATGACAGGAAGCTGAATAACCCCCTTAAATTCCAGGAGGAAATAGTTAGTGACTTACTTAAACACTTGGATCCTCAGAGGTCATTGGGGCCAGACAGGATCCATCCCAGGGTGATGAAGGAGCTGGCAGAAGAGCTTGCCAAACCACTCTCCATCATATTCCAACAGTCCTGGCTCTCTGGGGAGGTCACAGATGATTGGAAGTTGGCAAATGTCACCCCAATCCACAAAAAGGGCTGCAAGGTTGACCCTGGCAACTACAGGCCTGTCAGCCTGACCTCTGTGCCTGGCAGGGTTATGGAGCAGATCATCCTGAGTGCAATCACACAGCACCTTCAGGGTGGACAAGGGATTAGACCCAGCCAGCATGGGTGTAGGAGGGGCAGGTGCTGTCTCACCAACCTGATCTCCTTTTACAATCAGGTGACCCACCTGGTGGATGAGGGTGTGGATGTGGATGTGGTCTATCTGGACTTCAGCAAGACCTTTGACACTGTCTCCCTCAGCATACTGCTGGAAAAGCTGGCAGCCTGTGGCTTGGACAGGGGCACTCTCTGCTGGGTTAGGAGCTGGCTGGAGAGCTGAGCCCAGAGAGTGCTGGTGAATGGGGCTGTGTCCAACTGGCAGCTGGTCACTAGTGGTGTTCCCCAGGGGTCTGTATTGGGTCCAGTCCTGTTTAACATCTTTATTGATGATTTAGATGAGGGGATTGAGTCCATCATCAGCAAATTTGCTGATGACACCAAGTTGGGAGGGAGTGTCAACCTGCTGGAAGGAAGGAGGGCTCTGCAAAGGGATCTGGATAGACTTGAGGGATGGGCTGCTTCCAGTGGGATGAAGTTCAATAAGGCCAAAGGCCGGGTCCTGCACTTTGGCCACAACAACCCCATGCAGCACTACAGGCTGGGCACAGAGTGGCTGGAGAGCAGCCAGGCAGAAAGAGATCTGGGGGTTTGGATTGACAGGAGGCTCAACATGAGCCAACAGTGTGCCCAGGTGGCCAAGAAGGCCAATGGCATCCTGGCCTGTATCAAAAATAGCGTGGCCAGCAGGACCAGGGAAGTGATCCTTCCCCTGTACTCGGTGTTGGTGAGGCCACACCTTGAATACTGTGTTCAGTTCTGGGCCCCTCAGTTGAGGAAAGATATTGAGGTGCTGGAGAGGGTCCAGAGAAGAGCAACAAGGCTGGTGAAGGGACCTGACCACAAGTCGTGTGAGGAAAGGCTGAGGGACCTGGGGTTGCTTAGCCCGGAGGAGGCTCAGGGAAGACCTTATCACTCTACAACTACCTGAAAGGACATTGTAGCCAGGTGGGGGTTGGTCTCTTCTCTCAGACAACCAACAGTAGGACAAGAGGGCACAGGCTTAAGCTCTACCATGGGAGGTTTAGATTGGATATCAGAAAGAAATTCTTTACAGACAGAGTGGTCAGGCATTGGAATGGCCTGCCCAGAGAGGTGGTAGACTCACCATCCCTGGAGGTTTTTAAACTGAGACTGCATGTGGCACTGAGTGCCATGATCTAGTAATCACAGTGGTGTTGGATCAGGGGTTGGACTTGGTGATCTCAGAGGTCTCTTCCAACTCAGCTGGTTCTCTGATTCTATGACTGTTAGACTTGGAGACTGAGAGAATGTCTCTGCTGTAAGAGTAAGATTCATTTGAAAAGTAACCTTTTTGATTTCTCTTCCCTTTATTTCCCTGGACACTGGCTATTAAAATTCACCAACCTGTCAGGGACACAGTGATTTATATCCTCTATTACAAGCTGGTTTTGGCTAGGATAGAGCTAACATTCTTTACAGTGTTTAGTATGGGGCTGTGTTTTGCATTTGTGCAGAAACACAGGGTTGAACACAGAGAAGTTTTTGTTATTGCTGAGCAGGACTTACACAGAGCCAAGGCCTTTTCTGTTTTTTGTACTGCCACACCAGCAAGAGGGTTGAGGGTACATGGGAAGCTGGGAGGACACAGCCAGGACAGGTGACCTAAACTGACCAAAGGGATACTCCAGACCATATGACTTGATGGTCAGTATATAAAGCCAGGGCAAAGAAGGAGGTGAGGGGGGGGGAACATTTGGAATAATGGTGTTCATCTTCCCAAGTCACTATTACGCATGATGGAGGCCTGCTCTCTTGGGAATGGCTGAACACCTCACTGCCCTCGGGAAGCAGTGAATTCTTTGCTTTGCAAGTCTTTTGCTTTCCCTAATGAACTGTCTTTATCTCAACCCACAAGTTTTCTCTTACTCTTCTAATTCTCTCCCTGACCCTATTAAACTGGGGGAGTGACCGAGTGGCTATGTGGGACTGGGTTGCTGGCTGGGATTAAACCATGATACAAGCTGTAACACTTAATTCTGCTCATATAGAGGGAGTTCAATTACCTGAAACAGTAAGAAGTTCCTGGCCCTCAGAGCAAGATAAATTTATTACGCCATACAGTTCACTTCATATGGCTTAAGGAGAACATTATTCTGACTTTTCTGGGTAACAGTGGAGGAACATGAAGTGGAGAACAGTGATGAGTGGGGTTCTCAGGTGTTGGTATGGGGACTGGCACTGTCCACCATCTTTGTCAGGACCACAGACAGTGCTATCAAGTTTGCTGATGACACCGAGCTGTATGGCACAGTCAACATGCTGGAGGGATGGAATGCTACATGGACCTTGACCGGCTTGAGAGATGGGACTGTGTGAAACTCAGGAAGGTCAAGAGAGCCAAGAGCAAGGTCCTGTACGTGGATTAGGGCAATCCCAAGGAAAAATACAGGCTGGGCAGAGAATGTACTGAAGAGCAGCGTTGGAGAGAAGGACTTGGGGGTGCTGGTGGATGAAAAATAGTTCAACATGCATCAGTAACATTCACCTGCAGCCTGAAATGCCATCTGCATCCTGGGTTGCATCAAAAGCAGTGTGTCCAGCAGGTCAAGGGACATGATACTACCTCTCTAGTCTACTCTCATGAGACTCAACCTGGAGACCTGTATAAAGGCGTCAGGCCCCCAGACACCGACCTGCTGGAACAAGTCCAGAGAAGGGATCACTGTGCTGGAGCACCATTCCTACAAGGCCAAGTTGAGAAAAAATGGGGTTGTTCAGCCTGGAAAAGCAAAGGCTTTGCGATAACCTTAGAGCAGCCTTACAGTACCTGAAGGGGACCTGCAATAAGACTGCAGAAGGACTTTTTACCAAGGCATGTAGTGACAGGACATCAGGGAATGGCTTCAAAGTGAAAGAGGGTAGGTTTAGATTAGGTATTAGAAAGAAATTCTTTACTGGTTTATCAGAGCTCCCCAGGAGATAGTGTAGTAAGTGATACCTACACAAGCATCTTCTAAAGATCAAAACCCTAATATTCCTAACAAAAACTACCCCTCAGTGCATACCTAAAGTTTATTAATTACAGCTTCCATAAGTAAGTGGAATTATGCATTTTCACTTGAAGGAGGTTAGCTGACTGATGAAAACAATGCCTTTTCTGATACAATTCCCACACAGTACTTCATTGCACTTTAGAAAAAACCTTCTGTTCTAAGAGATTAAAGAGTTTGACTCAAGTTACAGACCCTTATGAAGCCAAAGTACAGTGATTTTTTTTAAAAACACAATGAACAATCCTGTACAGACAAACATGCATAAACTCACCACATTTTACAAGTATACTTCAATACATGCATTATCAACACAAATATTAACTCAATGATCTTCAATAGCAAGACTTTCTCCATTTTGCCCTGACGAGCTTTAGTAGCAGTGATTGAGTGAGCATCTCTCAGCCCTAAGGGGACACCTGTAAACTCATCAAATGCTTCAGTAAAACCTGTGAACATTTAATTGTCCATAGCTCCACAACAGCCTTTCAACTTGCAGCCTTATTAACTATCAGAAGTGAGTAGAGTCAAAGAAACACAAAATCACATTTATACTTAATGTTGTGTTGAATATAACCAGCAACTTATTGCAGTTCTCTGAACTCAGGAACTTGCATAGCACCTGTACACCTGCATGTCCATGATATACTGAGCAATCTTTGCAGTAGCACTGGAAGTACAGATGCATAGAACTGACTCATCCTCTCCTTCTGCTACCAAGTAAGTTAACCAGAGGCCTGCTAGAAAGACGGATAAAGAAGAACAAAGGGGATGACACCACTTTCAACACAAGGTATACTTTAATCATAATTAATCTATTTTTCATCCTTTGTTTTCCATATAAAAGGCAGTAAGATGTTTCACTAGTGAAACTAAAGGAACATTTATCCAGTATTGTTGTGTGGGAATTAGCACACCTCTGTCCAGAGGTTTTAATGAATCTTCCCTTGAGGAACAGATAGTTGCAACTGCAAGAGAGGATTGCATTAACTGACCCAGCTCAATAGTTCACAGATTAAGGGTTCTGCATTGTTTGGGTCTTTGAATCAATTGGAAACAGTCTGGGAACATGTGATCAAAACTTTCTTCATTATATTTAATTATATGCCGCTCTATATCATCCTGGGGCTCTTCACAGAAAGAAAAAAAAACAGAAAAAGTCTATAACCCACTATTAAAGGCACTATACATAACTGGTTATGGCGTTTACATCCAAAGAGCATTAATCTTTAAAATGCCAAACCACAAGTCATATGGGCTGATTGCAAGTAAGTAACAGTGATAACACTACATATTAACTAAACCTGACATCAGGTGATGACTGCAATTAATAGACACAGGATTTTGTCTGAAAGGGAAGGGCTAGTTATCAATATGCACAGGTGAAAAAAGGTATTGACAAAGCCAGTAATAAATCAAAGTGAGATTTGTAAGGTAAAAGGAAGCAGGAAAAGATATTTGCATGCCATATCCAGAATGCAGAAAAAGAATTAAAAAACCCTCTAACTCATACTAAATAGAATTTAGTCTCAACACTAAATACAATTTGGTTTCTAAAATTCTCCCAAGGTTTCAGAGTAAAGGAAAAATGTAGGCCTACCTTTTTAAGCACTCATAAATAACTTCCTTTTGTTTCCTGGGTTAGGTTCTCAAAAAATTTATTTCAGAAAAGCAGGTTTAGTCTGTTTTTTTTACAGCTGATCAACACTAAAGAGATGTAAAAGTAAAGCATTTTACTAAAATTAAACTGAACAAAATTAAACTGAATAAAATGTAGTAGTTTCTTACTTGATCTGCTTCCCAACAAAGGCAATGTCACAACCAGGTATCTTATTAATTTCTACTGTGCTAGTCAGAGAAGCATTGCTCCTAAGTCAAAAGGATCACTCAAACATTCTGGAAGAGCAAGCCTAGGGCAAACATACTGTTCTACCTGGTGTCAGAAGGCAATGGAGTGGTTGAGTTATTGCACTTAGCTAAGTCTGTTGGGTTGACTGATCACAGCAAATGAAACTCTTTGGTTTACATTTCTTCTGGAGGCTGGCTGATCTTACTAAATATCACTTCAAGTGTGTAATAACCAGTTCTCAATGATCCTGGCTAGCAGTGCTGCTACACATACCTTCGAACCTTAAGGGAATATACATTTCCTATAGTTTTAAGGGACAAGAGGGATGATCTGCCATTTGATGGACTACTTTCAAGTGGTTTAGGCCACTAGTAGTCTGTGCATCATAAGTACTAAATTATTCCTTGGTACATGTTCTGAATATGCTGACAAGATGCAACTGCAACACTAAACTGAACCTAGGCATAATAAAAATATTTTCCCAAACCAAGCTTAAGAATTTGTGACATCAGATGGTTTTGCAAGATCAAGTACTTTGCTGATGCACTTGAACTTTTTTCTCTCTAGTGCAGCATGCCTCTATAGCTTCATTCATGAAGTTTCACAGTAAAGAAGATATTTTCTTTCCTGCATTCAGAAGTGATGGTTCATGATTTATCAATTATTCTTACTAGTTATGTCCAACTTCTGCAGCTGTTTCAAAACTTTACTCTTGACATAATCACTATTTGTCTTCAAGATGAGCTGTGGCAGTCCACCAGTTTGGAGCAGAGGGCCAGAAGACACCAAAACCTGTGTGTATGAAAGTATGCCAAGTAATTAATACAGCAATCCTTAATACTTGTGCGACAGCAACCACCTACAAGTTTTAAAAGCAAAATGAAGCATTCAAATTCTTATTAGGACCAAGTATTATTCACAGCATTGACCAAAAAGTCAAAATGAATTGATATTAATCCCAACCTAAGTAATCAATAGGGAAATTGACAAATAAGTAGTAATTCAGCACTTGGCGGGGGGGAAGCAGGGCCACAAGATACTTAAAAGAGACGAGGTTAGAAAATAGTTACCTATATTAGTTCTGTATACAACCAAACAATGACAATATGTACTACAAGTCAATTTATTCATGGATTTGAGACACATGTAGTCTCCCATAATCAACATCACAGTAACTACAATCATAACAGCGTTTAATGAATCAGGTATTAACGTGGGTCTCCAATGTACACACTGACTGTCTCTACTCTGATAAACAGGTGTCTTGCCATGGCTACTAACTAATAAAGTGATCTTAGTTTTTCAAGATCAACTGCAGAATATAAACTCTCATTATCTACAATGTTAATACAAACCTAGTATGGTATCTGCATACTTGTGAACCTAATGAGAATGATTAACTGCTTCAAGTTACTTTGAAAAGTTATTTACTGTGAAAAAATGCACTTTAACACAACATCTCCTAAAGTTTGAGTATATGAAAACTTTTGCTCAGAAATAGCTGACTTAAAACACTGCATTGCTCTACTACTGTCTGCAAAAAGGTGACAAAATGATGGCAAGAAGAAAGTCAAGAGTGTCTTTCAAAATGATGACCACCTTGTAATCACTTGTTTCCTACCACGCCTTGCCTGACTCACAGTAAATATGGTTTCCTTTCTTCAACTTTGGTTATAAGCTCTGTTCAAAAGCACTGCTTTGAAATTAGTCCACTTCGCATACAGCACAAATGGAAATGAAACAATAAAGTAAATTAATCAGGACAGGACTTCAGAGCTAGAACTTTCAGCCCCAGAAGCAACAGGTAGTCTTTTTTTTTTTAGCTTCATAATCTAATTTTCTTTCTAGAAAGCTCTATATCTGACCTGAACTAGATTCACCAACAAACATCTAACTGTATTTCCAGAGACTCGGCATCAACCTGCATACTGGTAATAACAAGAACAATCCTTCCAAAAAACCCACACTCCTCACTTTTGGAAGTAAATGTGGTGCTTGAAACAAGGTTGAGACTACTCAGCTGAGCAGCAGAGAAGGGGAGAAATAGAAATTTGCAAAGGGAAAAAATGTGGCATCTTCCAGCAAAAAGGATCTCAGAAGGTAGGATATCCTTCCCCATAAAAGCAGGTGAGGCCTTCTAGATGTCTGTCCCACAGATAAGCATAGTACACTAAAGAACAACTCCACCTCTACCTTTTATGCTGATGCCTGCTTCATATTGCACCCACCCACATATAAAGTCTCCTAGAAATGTGGTTAGAGGCCTAGGTATGACTGAAAAATAAGATGTTTATTCACACCATCACTCTCCCTGCTTCAATTAAATTACATAGAAGAGGAAAACAAAAAACCTGCTTCAAGTGAATCCATTTAAACTACATTCTTCAGTTTCTAGCCTAAAACTATCTGTAATGTAATGCCTATTTCACCATGGTTTGCCAATGAGGTTACAGCATTTGAATGTGTGCTTTTCATCCACTGTTAATATAGCCACGTAACATGAAGTAACATTAATCTGCCTCATGTCTCTCCATACAAAGCACTGATGTGTACACATACAGGTGGAACCGCAGGCAAGCGTGAAATTACCCCCCAACATGAAGAGGCAGGAAAGCCTGTTTGCCCACTTTTATCTTCTGTCTAGCACCGAACATAAGTATGCTTTACTGACAAAACGGAGGTGCGGAAGACTGAGATGTAATTTACCTGAGATCTAGGTCTAGACCTGCAGTCTAGGGACTAAGACAGATTTCTATGGTTATTCACTCCTCCCTTCAGCAGTAGAGAGATACAACCCAGAGGTCAGCCTAGGAATATCCAATAATCTGTGATTTCCAAGTATATCAAACATCTGCATATTTCTTAACCCTAAAAGCACTCAGGAACAGATTAGCAGGAAGTCATATGAAAGGAAGATTCTACTGTTAAGCCACTTCTGAATATATTCCTGTCAGAGTGAGGATTTTGGCCTATCATATCTCACAAAATCTCATCATCACAGTATCTCATCTGTAGCTCCAGACAGCAAAACAACCATTAATGAATTTGTGTACCATCTTTCAGCGTTAAAGAATTTCTGAAGGGGATTAGTGAAGAAAAAAGTCATTACATCCATTTAACAAAGCTCTTTGCAACTGGAAGGTTTTGAGAAGGATGTAAATTGACCTCTAACATGTTTGTCCCCATTCTGGTTTCACTGTGATGTTCAGATCATTGTCTAAAACATATATGGTTATGAAACAGAACAAGCAGCAATTGTCCAGAATGAGGCACAGCCAACTCTCTTCCAAGCATAATTATATGAGTTACACAATCGGTAGATTTGAAGTATTAGTTTTATTACTTTATATCTTTCCTAGAAAACTCAATAAAGACAATCTAATCTGCAGACATTTTTACAGTGCACAATTAAGACCAGATATAAGTTACAGACACCTAGAACAACACACGAAATACTTCCCAGTCCATACTAGGCACTTAACCTTTGCCTCCCAGAAGCCTAGGCACTGTTCTGAATTTCAGCAAATGCTATGTTTGCCAAGGTACTTGGAAAAGTTTATCAAGAAAACTTTGTGAAATTGTCACTGGGGAACTATTCTAGAACATGTCTTTTCCTGTGCTACTCAGCTCAGAAAACATTACATCTAGAATGCCAGAAGTTTCCGTATTTAAAAATCTCAACCAAAACCACAAGATAATACAGTGAACTTAAGCTGTCTTGGTTCCACATACTGGGAAACAATTTTGCACAGGAAACAAATACTAAATTACTAGATTACAGTATACTGCCAGTAACACTTAGGTAGCAAGCAGATCTCAAGAAAAATTAATCAGAAAATATTTCAACAAAATCTCAACCCACGTTGCAGTAACTACAACAATTAAAATACGGTTAGGTAATAGTTAATGCCACAGGTAATCACAACTATTTCTAGACATGTCAGTATTTTGTGGAATCATTACAATAGTAAAGTTTCCAAGTCAGTCATTCAAGACCTCATATAGCACAGATTTACAGCAGTTTCACAACATACAACACAGGCAAGAATGTAAAACCTGGCTTTGTAGAACCATTCTCCACAACCTGATAACCAAATCCACATAACTCCTGAATTCTGTACGTCATTGGGAAACTCACCTTTTACACTGCAACAGGAAACTAACTGCAACCACTACGTGGTGAAAGCATTTAGTTCAAATAAAATTATTTCAACATTTTTGAAATGGATCAGTGATGACTCCCCTTTTGTCTCCAGAAATCAGCTGTTCATAGATAAATATACACAGGTTAACTGCACTGTTTCAAGGATCTCAATACATATTCATGTCATACAGATATGGATAGAAACAGTCTACACATTTAGCCAAGAAAAGTCACATTCCCCATTCTTTTAAGGCATGTGGTATGCTGACATCTAGATAGCACTGAATAGCAAACGGCACATCGTGATATACAGGAAGTACTCACTAGGAAAACCAGTGTGAAGAAAGATCAGCATTTGCCTTCTGATCATAAAATGACTGAAGCCAGAATAGTAGTAAGAGAAGGAAAATGAGAAAAACAACAAAACAAAAAATCCTCTCACACCTGTAATGAGAAATAAGCTATCTAACCATACAGCAGCAAATAACTTTTCATAAGAGTGATTCTCTTTTGGTTCAGCTTCAATAACAGCATAGTGTACTGGTTTTTAAACCACTTCATTGAACCAGTTTTAGTCACCTACAAAAACATATTCTCATGCCATATCATGAAGAAGTCAAGTTTGACCTATTACCTGAGATAAGAAAAGAAACACAAGGAAAAACAAAATGGAAGCATGATAAGTTTACAGCAACAGGATTCATTCTTAGAAAAAAATTAAAAAATTTAAAAATAGTGTTTTGCTTCAGTAAATAGAATCCTACTAAAAATCTTTCACTTGTCAAATATTAAGCAAATCATGCATTACATTAAAACACACTTTAAAACAGCTATTGCATCAGCTGGATGTTTACAGATCTAAAAATGTCAAAGAGTGCAGCCTGGCAGCAGATAGCAAAGAAAGATATAGGGTAAGATGTCAGTGGAAGAATACTTGGACTCAGAAATACACAGAAAGTACTGAAAAGTAAGATCAACAATTGTTTACTACCTTTAGGACTGTATCTTTTAACTGGTAATTTTATAAGTATTTAGAACTACACTGAGTCAGGATTTATTTGATTGAAAATACATTGAAAAGTGTGCCTTGCTAAATTCGTTAATTTCTAACATCTTCCAGCAAAACTGATCAGTCTCATTTGCCAACATGCAAAAGTAAATAGTTTTTGAAAATAAGATTTTACTAGTATTGGGTGTTTAATTTGGTTAAACACAGCCTAGCATTACTCACAATGGCCGAAACACTGGAGCGTCTTCACTTAGTGAAGACACAAAGATTTGGCAAGTTCTTCAAACATATGTGCTCCTCATGGGATACGAAGGTCCACAATTATTGGGTTTTGACTCAATCAACACAACCAAGACAGAAAGAAAAATCTCCTACGTGTCACAGAAAAGAGCACAACAGCATAGTAGAACAAACATGATATAGACAATAAACTTCACAAAGCTAATGAAGTACCGCCAAATTTTACAGAATAAAATTCAGTTATAGAAAAAAATACAATGCACAGGAGATAAACATGACTATTCTTAAGTGATCAAGTATTTAAACAGATGTGTTGTGGATGGCCTATTTTTATTTTGCTTATTTTGCTCTTTGGCCTACAAATGGGTTTACGGATGCAAAGGCCTGTTCTGAGGAAGTAGCCCAGTACTTCAGTACATTTCACGTTTTTAGAAAGAGAGCAGTAATTTCAAAATGTGGTGGCTGTCATAATGAATGACTAATTAACTACAACTGGTAAAGGAGTCCCGTGGCTTTATTGGTACTGCCTTCAGGCTCTAAAATATAAAAAAGTTACAGACTGCCGCAGGAATCCACAGATGTATCAGGTTACAAACTTTTACTCGGACTTTTCCATCTAGAAGTAGCACAGTTGACTGAGGGGCCATGACGTAGATACACATTCCAAAACGATCTTGTAACTTGGTTGGACGGCATTTCTTAAGTTTTATGTTGTTGTAAACTCTCTAGATAGCATTTTCTCCTCATCTCTGATGAATCAGTTTGTTAATGGGGATGGAAAAAGTAGCAGAAAAAAGTATTAATATATTATATTTAATTCCCATGTTGAAGTGTAGTATTTACTTACACTTCAGTAAAAGCTGTATAATTACATCACACCAGTGCTTATGCACTAGAAGTTTCTAAAGTAAAGTAGACAAAGATAACATAGCCAGGACATTTACCACTCTAGGGCATGGCTATCCATGTGTGTATGATTCAATAAAGACCACGTCTTTAAATATAATCTTTGAAAAAAGAAACATTTACCTGGAATTACAGTAACATGTCTAGAAAGCAATATAAAGCATCCCATCTTTGCACCTTCAGCATTCACTCTAGAATCAATCTAGAAACAAAATTGTTTCATGGCAGATCATTTAAGATATGCTCAAAATACCTTCAAATGTTGTTTTGGTTTTACGTCACCGAAAAAAAAAGAAAAAGGCAGCCAGATTTATCAAAGCCAGAAGAGGGTGCTCTGAATAACTGAGGTGGGGGTACTGAACTGAGCATTTGCCTTGCACTAGTAGAGAGGTCAACAGCATGCTGTCTTGTTTTAGTTTCGGATCTCATTTAAGTTCAGTTTACTATGCCTTTTCTACAAACCGCCCCACCCCAAACCAACAAACAAACAAAAAAAAAAACAGCCCAAAAATCCGAAACCAAACAAAAAACCTGAAAAGCAGGCACGCTCCTTTTTTTTATACCGAAAAGGAAATGCTTCAGTTTGCGCTATGTCATCACAAGGGCAAGTTAATTTGTGACAGAAAAGTAGCAACACAAAAGGCCTGGCAAGTGTTACAGTTTTGTATCCTATGATTTGCAAGCTGTTTAAGATACTGACAAGGCAAAACAAGGAACGCAAAGAAATCCAAAAAGCCTACACGCTACGGGTTTTACCCACACAATACCTTTCTGACATAACTAGTTCAGGTCTTTCTAACGTGACTGTGCCGAGCTGATCCTTTATACCAAACTATGTCCTGAAACGAAAGACGCGGTCCTAGATCATTCTGCAAGTGTAACACAGTATTTCACCTCTGCCAGCACTTTGGTGCATCAACCTCCCCCCATCCAAAACGAGAAAAAGATACGCACATTCCAATCAAGCCTCTCTCAGCGGGTCTCACCCAGCTGCCCCTTCCTTCCTCCCTTCCTCCCTCGCCCCAGGCCTTGCCAGGTTCCCAAATCACCTCTGATTTTAATTTCATTTTGTTGTGAACAGCAAAAAGAAAGGAGAAAGCTTCCAAAACGAGGATCCTTACCCTTGAAATCCCGCCATGCGCGCAAATAAGGAGGGTGAAATGTTTTTCCTTTTTTTTTTTTTTTTGGATGGGCGATGAGGGGGGAGGGGGAAGAAACAAAAGCCTACACGGAGGAGAGGCTAAGCGGCGGAGACTGAGGGAGAAGGCGGAGACCCTGGTGGAGGCGCAAGGCGAGCGTCAGCCATGTTGTGTGTGTGTGTCTTGGTCCAGTATTTACAAACCTGCAGCTACAGCAGTGTTTGGAGCCTGGGAGAGAGAGGGGAACGCAGGGAGGGAGAGGGAAGGGAGGAGGGAGGAAAGGAGCGAGGGAGGAGGGAAAAGCGGCACGGCAGACAAAGGATCGCAGCGGCGTGGGGCGAGCGGGACGCGCACACCCTGTGTCGGCGCTGCCTCCCGCGGCTCCGGCTCCCGCGCCGCCCTCACGCCCCCCTCGTCCCGCTTTCCCGCCTCCACCTCCCCTGGGGCGGCTTATGCGCCGGCAGCCCCTCGGCGGGCCCCAGCCCCAGCCCTCACACAATAGCTCCGCAGCGGGGAAAAGGGGAGGGCAGCGCTCCCCTCTGGGTGAATGCGACGCGGGGCCGTGCCGGGGGAGGGCGGCAGAGCCCCGGAGCCCGGAAGGGCGGGGGGGTTGCCAGGCAGCCGGGGCGCTTGTGGTGGAAGGGTGGGCACAGACGGCAACGCCAGACCGGGGCCCCAGCAGCCCCGATGTCGCCCGCGGCTTCCGGGCGGGGCGGGCGGGGAATGAACGATGGGAGCCCCGGGAAAGGCGAGGCTCGGTCGGGCCGGGAGCGCCGGTCCCCCCACAGCGACTCCCTCCGGCTCTGCCCGGTACTGGGCCGGGCCAGGCCAAGGGCGGCGCGACGGGCTGCGCTCCCCCCGTCCCCTCCCTCGGCCCGCTCGCTCACCTGCCGGCGGGGCGGGCGCCGGGGGGTGCGGGCGCAGCCGCTCAGGCCCTGCCCGGCCGGGCCGCTCAGCTTCTCCGCGGCGGCGGCAGCAGCGGCGGCGTGCGCGGCCGCTCCCCTCGCCTCGCTTGTCCCCCTCCGCCGCCGCTGCCTCCTGCTCGCGTCTGCCACATTTGGATCCCCCTGTCCCTACACGAGCTCAGATGCCAGGATAGAGGCCTCCTCACCTTCCTGCCAAATAGTGAGCCGCCCGCATCGCGCCGTTCAAAACACAGGGCCGGGCCCCGCCCTCCTCCCCCGCGCGCCCTCCCCGCCGGCGCGCAGGCGCACTACGCCGCCCCGATGCGGCGCGCACCGAGCGAGCCCCGCCCGCCCCGAGCCGGTGGGCCCGGCCCGGCCCCGCCGTGCTCGCGGTCCCGCCCGGCGGGCTGGCGGCCCTCCTGCGGGCACGGAATCACAGGGTATGCTGAGGTGGAACGGACCCACAAGAGTCACCGAAAATCGGGAGCAAAATGCCTTAACACCCATGTAGCACGAAGGAGCAGGCATTACTTTATTGCAGCGATAGATGCGCGCTGGGGTGACTCTGCCTGACGTGCGCGCTGGGCTCACCCTGATGCACGTTTTTATGAAGTCACTGGTGTCCCCTGAGGGGGTGTTCTGCAGGGGTGTTGTACGGGCCCCTGGTGATGGCTGAGCCTCTGAGCCTCGGCCGACCCCCCACCGTAATCCGTGTGGTGCTGGTTTAGCTGTGGTTATGTAATCTCTGCAATGTATTCCGTGCAAACCGGACTGAGCTGGTTTGACTTGTTGCAAGGGTGGTTACAGAGCCCTCCACTTTTCCACTCTCCAGTATTTATTCCTGAAGTACTTACAGCACAAGGATCATCGAGTCCAACCCTGGGAAACAACCCTTAAAGGCAAGGGGGTCCAGGAGGGATGGACACGTTTAAAGAGGGAGATTTTGAATGCACAGCAACAGGCTGTCCCAGTGTGCTGAAAGGCCAGCCGGAGGGGAAGACAGCCAGCTTGGTTAAATAGGGAGATTCTGCAAGAAATCAGGGATAAAAAGAAAGTTTACAGACTATGGAAAAAAGGGCTGGCTACTTATGAAGAATTTACAGATAGAGCTAGGTCATGTAGGAAAAAAATTAGGGAAAGAAAAGTGGAATTTGAAGTAAATTTGGCTATTTCAGTTAGGGATAACAAAAATTCCTTTTATAAATACATTAATAACAAAAGGAGGGGCAAGGAAAACCTCCATTCTCTGTTGGACTTGGAGGGAAATATAGTTAAGGAAGATGAGAAGGCTGAGGTACTTAACACCTACTTTGCCTCAGTTTTCACCAGTAGGACAGGTGGCCCTCAAGACAACTGACCTCTGGAGATGGTGGACAGGGAGAGGGAGCTGAATATCCCTCCTGTATTCCAGGAGGAAATAGTAACCAACTTACTGAGCCAGCTGGATCCTAACAAGTCTATGGGACCAGATGGGATCCATCCCAGGGTGATGAAGGAGCTGGCAGAAGAGCTTGCCAAACCGCTCTCCATCATCTTCCAACAGTCCTGGGCATCTGGGGAGGTTCCAGATGATTGGAGGTTGGCGAATGTCACCCCAATCCACAAAAAGGGCTGCAAGGTTGACCCTGGCAACTACAGGCCTGTCAGCCTGACCTCCGTGCCTGGCAGGGTTATGGAGCAGTTCATCCTGGGTGCAATCACACAGCACCTTCAGGGTGGACAAGGGATTAGACCCAGCCAGCATGGGTTTAGGAGGGGCAGGTCCTGTCTGACCAACCTGATCTCTTTCTACGATCAGGTGACCCACCTGGTGGATGAGGGTGTGGATGTGGATGTGGTCTATCTGGACTTCAGCAAGGCCTTTGACTGTCTCCCATAATATACTCCTGGAAAAGCTGGTAGCCCATGGCCTGGACAAGTGTACCCTCTCCTGGATTAAGAGCTGGCTGGAGGGTCGGGCCCAGAGAGTGCTGGTGAACGGAGCTGCATCCAGCTGGCGGCCGGTCACCAGTGGTGTTCCCCAGGGGTCTGTGTTGGGTCCAGTCCTGTTTAACATCTTTATTGATGATTTAGATGAGGGGATTGAGTCCATCATCAGCAAATTTGCTGATGACACCAAGTTGGGAGGGAGTGTCAACCTGCTGGAAGGAAGGAGGGCTCTGCAGAGGGATCTGGATAGACTTGAGAGATGGGCTGATTCCAATGGGATGAAGTTCAATAAGGCCAAAGGCCGGGTCCTGCACTTTGGCCACAACAACCCCCTGCAGCGCTACAGGCTGGGTACAGAGTGGCTGGAGAGCAGCCAGGCAGAAAGGGACCTTGGAGTACTAATTGACAGGAAGCTCAACATGAGTCAACAGTGTGCCCAGGTGGCCAAGAAGGCCAATGGCATCCTGGCCTGGATCAAAAATAGCGTGACCAGCAGGACCAGGGAAGTGATCCTTCCCCTGTACTCTGCATTGGTGAGGCCACACCTTGAGTACTGTGTTCAGTTCTGGGCCCCTCAGTTCAGAAAGGATATTGAGGTGCTGGAGCGGGTCCAGAGAAGAGCAACAAGGCTGGTGAAGGGACTGGAGCACAAGCCCTATGGGGAGAGGCTGAGGGAGCTGGGGTTGTTTAGCCTGGAGAAGAGGAGGCTCAGAGGTGACCTCATCACTGTCTAGAACTACCTGAAGGGAAGTTACAGCCAGGCGGGGGTTGGTCTCTTCTCCCAGGCACTCAGCAATAGGACAAGGGGGCACGGGCTTAAGCTCTGCCAGGGGAAATTTAAGTTGGATATCAGAAAAATATTCTTTCCAGAGAGAGTAATCAGGCATTGGAATGGGCTGCCCAGAGAGGTGGTGGATTCACCATCCCTAGAGATTTTTAAACACAGATTAGGCGTGGCGCTGGGTGCCATGATCTAGTAAATGGACTAGTTGGACCAAGGGTTGGACTCGATGATCTTGGAGGTCTTTTCCAACCCAATCGATTCTATGATTCTATGATTCTATGATTCTAACTCGCAGCCCTGCACGGGACAGCCCCGAGAGTCACACCATGCGCCTGAGTGCATTGTCCAAACGCTCTTGAACCCAGACAGGCTTGGTGCTGAAGAAACCCAAGAGTATAGTGTGGGTGCCAGAAGACCCACTAACATTTCACCTGAGCAGGCGAAGTATTTGGAAGCAATACAATCAAACAACAACATGTTGCCCAAAATTGTCTTCTCATTTCAAGTGAGGCAACACTACTGGGATGGAGAAGTAATTCCTTCCAAACTTAAGGGGCTCCTTTAAAAACACCTACTCATTTAGGCATTAGGGAAGCAAAAAAACGAGGTAGAGGAACACTTCAAGAATTAGTGCTGAGCAAAAGCATTAGTTCCAAATTCTTTACTCTCTCTTAATGGGCTGTCCTGTGTACTACTGGCAGACTGAGAGTGCCTGAGGGAGCAGTTTACAGAAAATCTGCAAGTAGTCAAGATTTATTCAGCATTGACAGACAACAGAAAAGTGTCATCTTCTGAACTATTACTGTTAAATGCCAGAACATCTAGGATAGAAGTGGCAAGCTTCTTAACTCACATGGGGAGTATTTTCTAATTAAAGAAATGTGCATAATCTAGATGGAGTAGGACACCATACCAGGAATTTTCAGATTGAACTGTGTCTAAGCCTGTAATCATAGGAAATAAAAAAGTAAAATCATCTGTAGATGTTCTGATGAAAATATGGTACAGTATCATCACATCCTAGTCCATCAATTTGGTAAATTATTCAAAGTAGACCTCCAAGACCCATTCATAGCAATAAGCTAGCAAAATAGGAAACAGCAGTGACATTATGTGACCTTTTGATGTTTATATGTGTTCTGCAATGAAAGCTGGTGAACAGACAGGGCCTGGTCTGCCTTAACAAATCAAACTGGTACCTCTTTTGAAGTAGGGCTTGGCAAGTGTCTTGTGACATGATAAAACCTTTTCTGTTTCATCATAAGACAAACTTTTATTCATTGAGGGACCTGTAAAGTATTGTATATAGAGCTTTTGCAATGTGGCTAAGAGCCTCATGTGCACTCAGAGTCCAAGAAATTAAATCAGGTTGCAGAAGAGATGATTTGGTGTAAAGGATAGATTTGGAATTTCTTAGTTCAACAGCAGCAAATGCACAAGGTAAGGTAAAAATCACAATCACAGATCGCATCATTCAGGAACTCAGTACACCACATATAAAACCGAGTTCCACATACACTTTTTCAGTTCAGATGCTTTTAAGTATCCAGGGAGCCAGACCATAATGTGCCCTGCGGGTAACTGCTGTTACCACCCCAGCTGATAAAGTCTACCACAGGGGTGTGCAGAGCAATTTAAAAGGGAAACTGTAACTGGGAAAATGTTAGTCGTGGACTGTGTCCAAGTGGTTGTAGATGTTTCTCCTGCAAAATACAGGAAATCCATTAGCTTGGACAACCCTCAAAGACAGGATCTTCAAGCACTATCAATGCTTTCAAGAGATAACCACTCTTCCAAAGTTCTCTGTGGATACTGGAAATTATCCACAGAAGGAGAAGGCATTTTCATGTCTTGAAGGAAAAAGGCATGATCATGAATTCCCATTCCTGTCCCCATCAAAGGTACTATGATCTCTGAGGCATGGGAGACTGATCACTTGATTAAGAAGCATTTGAAATTAACTGCCCTTCAAGGCCATTAGTTCTTTCTTCTGAATTGCTAACAGCTCCTGCTGGACTCCCTGTAGGCATGTCAGTGCTAAACAGTGTAACCCTTGCAGCCTTGGATGTGACCTTCTGCTTCAGCCAGATTGTGTGAATCTGTGGGTTGCCTGAGCCTTGGAGCTC
The DNA here is from genome assembly GCA_021164005.1 of Willisornis vidua nigrigula. Taxonomy (NCBI): domain Eukaryota; kingdom Metazoa; phylum Chordata; class Aves; order Passeriformes; family Thamnophilidae; genus Willisornis; species Willisornis vidua. The sequence continues at coordinate 1,933,265 of JAJPCS010000369.1, read as the reverse complement.
TCATGTCCATTCAGGTTACCTGAGGAAGTGTAGGTGGTCATGTCTGTACAGAGAAGGCCAAGAGTGTGCAGTTATCTGACAGCTAATTAGCATTTCATGTGACTACACAAAGTGCTTGTAGGAAATAGAGGCCCTCAGATGCTGACAAAAGCAAAACTAAGTACCACATTTTGTGCTAATTATTTTTTTCTTTATGGAAGAGGGACAGCAGTATTTCTTGGAATGAAGTTGTTCCCTCAGAAGGATTCCTTTAAAATTGTGCCCTTCCAGTTCCCTATGTAACAGGGAAACAAAAAAAGAAGGGGAACATTTTGAAAATCCCTGCTGAAAAAAATGAAGTTACAAGTTCTGTACACAGTCTTACTGAACTGTCATTGGTGCTCCTGACTTTCTGGTTCCATCAGGCTGGAAAACCTTCCATTTAGAACTTGCCATGTATATTGCAGCATGACACAATATGACTTATTTTAGTACAACAACAGAAGACAAGAAGCTTTAATGCTTGACAACCCACAAAACACTCTTCATTTGGATTGCTGTACCTTAAGAGTCATAAAGAATTAGATTGGAAACCATCATATGTGAACTCAAAATGCAACTTAGCCTAATTAATAATATTCTAAAAAATGTCTTCTAATTTACCAATGTTTTGTTTCTGGGTTTTGTTTTTGTGTGTGTGTGTGTGTGTGTGT
>JAJPCS010000369.1:1872246-1932563 GCA_021164005.1 Willisornis vidua nigrigula | reverse complement strand
GTTTTAGGTAGGAACCATGTTCCCCCCAGTTCCAGAAAAATTTTCTTTTCCAGCATCCTTCTAGCCTATGAAGAATCAGCCTTAAGTTCTGAAGAAACAAAGCTCTATTGACTTGATGATAGAATCAAGAACCATCATAATCCAAGTGGGAAAATCTTTGCTTGATGTGAATTTGAAGAAGGAATGAGTCTTGCTCCAGGCCTGATTTTCAATCCACATCTTTAAATGCTGGGATCATTCAGCCTGTTGTTTAAATTTGCTTTAAGGGATTAAGTAAGGGATCTTAATTTCTTTATTAAAGGATTGCTTTAATTGGCTCCCTGGTAAATTTGTCTACTCCAAGCAAGCTTTTATAAAGCTGATGCAGAAGTTATTTAAAATTGAGGGAAACAGAGCCTCCAGCTAGCATGTTTACTGAATGGCATAGTTGCAACATTTATGTAATGTCATGTCTACAGGAACCAAACACCTGTCTTTTAACAATTTAAGTGAAACAGCATTAAGCGTCAAATGTTGGTGATCTACATTAAAAGTTGCCTTTAAAATTAATCTTTGCATACATCAGAAAGTGATGAATAAAGCTCAGCTTTAAAAGGATTCTCCAATTACTACTGAACTGAAACTCAAGATCTATCAGAGGTGTCTACCCTCTACTAGCAATGAGTGGATTCTGATCAATGTATTTAATTTCTAGAACCTGGCTTACAATGAGTCTGCTTGGAATTTAAATATATGTAAAAAGTAAAGTAAAATATGTTTAAAATAAACTGAATCTTTGCTTTGAGCACAATCAAAAGTTGAGGTTTTAGAGGTTTAATGGGAAGTTTTTTTCTGGCAAAATGATTTTCTTCATAGCTCAGTCTTAATTCATGATTACATTTTTCTTCCTATTAATAAAAGTCTGCATTTTTATGAGTGTACTTACAAAGTTTTATAAGTGAATGATGTATTACTATGTGTAAAGGAATGAGAAACTACTGAAGGGGAAAGAGTAATAAATGTGCTTGGAGGAAAGAGTAACAGATAACCCAATATTCTTTCAAAACATGTAAATTTTTCAGTCATGTAAGATGAGATCCTTCTTGACATACTTTGGTCACAGCAAGAGAGAATGGATCATACTATTATTGCAGAAATTGAAACCCTTGAAACTCTTGTATCTTGTCTCCTCACTTTTGCACAGACATACACAAAAGTCCTTTGCTGGACAATGTATAGCATTTTTCCCATTTATAATTTCCTTATAGGTAGTGGAAATCTCTATGGCTGACAAGGAAGATACACACTCCAAAATATACCTTTTCTTCATTGTTTCCTTTGTGTGGACTTTGAAGCGTGAGAGGCTTGATGAGCTACTTATTTTGGAAATACAGGGCAATCATTTCCATCCTGAGAAATTTTTGCTTTAAAGGAGGTACAGAAGTATTTGAGACACATGTGATGTCTCTGTAAATCCCTTTAAAACTTTCTCTCCCACAAAGAGTAATATCAAAAAAGTACACATCAGGAAGGAAAAATCCCCACCACTGTGACAAACCTTGAAAACAAAGGCATGTCATCACAGCTTATTAATACCCTTCAAATAAGATAGGAAGACTGTTCTGTCAAAAACGTACTACTGAGAGCAGGGGAAAGTTATAAAATACTGAAATATCAGTTTATTATACTCTGAGATTAGCTCAGTTGGTTAAAACTTGGTTGTAATAATGCTAAGGTCATGGGTTCAATCCCCTATATGGGCCATTGACTTAAGAGTTGGACTCGATGATCCTTGTGGGTCCCTTCCAACTCAGAATAGTCTGTGATTCTGTAATTTTTAAGAAAGGCAAATGTATTTCTATATAATACAGAAAATACTATGTAGATAATCTTGTGTGATTTTTCTCCCAGTAGTCTTGGATTAGCTAACAAATCTTACAAGGTATTTTCAAACCGTATTATGAGCATAATACCTCATTCTATTTCAATTTCCCATAGTATTTACATAACTTGTACTTTGTATTTATTATTTTCATTTGTTCATTCACTTTTTTCTGTGTAATATCTTTGTGACTGTTTGCGGGGAGTTTTTTTGCTTTAATTACAGTCACGTTTCTTCCAGTTCAGATGTGTTTGCTGGTTCTTATGCGTGTGTTGCGTAAAATGAAAATTATACTTTACTCTGTTTTATGCTGATACTGAAGATGGTACTAAACTAGATGGAACGACTTATTGTATTTTAGTGGTTTCAGCTGTGATGGTCTAAGGATACAAATTAGTATTTATAGTGATATTTGCCCAGTAAGCTTCTAGTAGGATGATGAACATGGAAAGAAATTGCAACCTGTGGACAACTAGCTGCACTTAAACTCAGACATTAACTGTTTCATCCTCATAAAACCAGCAACCATGTTTGCATAAAAGCTTCAAGTACTTTATACTCAGCTGCACCTGCAACAGAACCTGAAAAGAGTTTCACAAAATAAGAGTAACACAAGGAAAATATAGTTTGAGACGCTTGGCACCTCTAGCATGGCACGAAAAATTTTAAAACACCCAACTATATAGAATACAATATGAAGTGATAACTCATACAGTTCTTTTATACCACTCTGCTTTGAAAATTCCATAAAAGTTCATTAAATACTCCGAAAGCAGGAACTTCATTTTCCCATGGGCCTGTGAGACTCATCAGAGACTATACAACAAATGGAACCAAATTGCACCAGAACAATGGATAGAAGACTTGTCCACAGACGTTCACAACTATTTCAATAATTACTTTCCACAGATGAACCCTCAAAATATAAGAATTGTATATATGCACTTAGCAGAATGTTATACACTCCATTGCATCCATCACATGTCTTCATGGAAAACAGTGTGGTGCCACAATGAACAGACATTTCTCATCAGCATTGAACCAGCCAATGAGGGGGGGAGATAACCATTTAGTAGTAGTATTTTTGCAAAATAACTGTCCTCTGTTCCTTAATATTTCTCTGGGGACATTAAAAAAAAAAAAAAAAAACCACCTTCAAAACCAAAATTGGGAGCAAGCATTCACACGGGGGAACTAAAAATCCCTAATGAATTTTAATTGAAATACTGGATTTTGACATAGAATCATAGAATTGTTTGGATTGGAAAAAAACCGTTAAGATCTTCAAGTCTAATCATTAACCCACCACAGCCAAGTCCGCCATTAAAGCATGTCCCTCTGTGTCACACCTGTGCATCTCTTAAACACATCTATCCACAGTGACTCCACCACTTCAGGGGCAGCCTGTTCCAGTGCTTAATAACCCTTTAAGTGAAGATATTTTTCCTGATATGTTTCTCTCTACATGCATAATCTAACATTTCACTGCAAATATTCACTACTAGCACTCACTTTTACTTGCTAATGTTTACCAGACTGTTGGTGCAAAGCATTATTTTTTCTCTAGTTTTTTTGATATTGATTGTCCTGGTTTGAAGGGAAAAAAACCAAAATGTTTACCCACAAGCGGGGAGGGGGCCTTCTCCACAATAATCACGCCACTCTTTGTTAAATTTAAGAAAAGGGATTTTAATACAAGAAGGATAACTGTTCTTAACTGCTATATATATACAGACTAGTGCAAACCGCTTCCCCAACACCACAAGAGAAAGAAAAAAAAAACAACAACAAAACCCAGCAGGTTTTCCTCCGGGAGGAAAATTATACTTAGGCAGTGTCAATGTCACAGCCTGGCTGGCTGCGGAGTGAGTTTCCAGTCCCTCTCCAGCGAGACAGATGAGTGGTGAGCTCACAGATGAACTCTGTCTCTTCCCCCTGTGTTCCTTGTCCAAGAAGCAGAAAACACGAGCAGCCAGAAGCAGTCCCGAGGCAGGCAGCAGCAGCGGCGACCAGAAACAGTCCTGGGGCAGGCAGCAGCAGTGAGCCGGCTAGAAGCAGTCCTGGAGACAGGCAGCAGCAGCAAGCTAGCTAGTAGCAGTCCCGGGGCAGGGAGGAGCGGCGAGCCGGCTAGAAGCAGTCCTGGGGACCGGCAGCAGCAAGCCGGCTTCTTCTCAACCCCGCACACACCCCCAACTCCCCGCCGTGTGTTGTCCCCAAGAACAAAAGAGACCAACCTGCCCCCACCTACAGCGATCAGCAGTTAACTACTTTGTTTTGTTAACTGCTGGCATGGGCAGTTAGTGGCAGGGGAGAGAATTTACATAATAATCCCAAACTACAACATTGATTTATACAATTCAGTTAAATTTTGGATGTTAGTGTTCTTAGCTTTATGTGTGCTATTTCTGTTTGATTTCTAAAAAGATCTTAATCGGGTTTGATTTCTTCCCCAGCTTTCTGTTACAATGGTAGGTGCAATAATAGAAATTTGTATATAAATAACATTTAGCATTACTGTGACTGAACATTCTTGTGCTTAGATAAACATTCTTAAAGCTTTCCCATGCTTCCTGTGCCAGACTTAACTAGACTACCACACATATGAAATTCTGTAGTCTACAGTATAAAAATAATTGTTTTCAGTCTCTTTATGTTAATAACATTATTGGAGCAGTCAGCCTGAGTACTCCTCTGTAGTCTGGATCCAATGCATAGCAGACAGACAACACATATTTCTAGTATACAGTTAATATGCAGAATAAAGATCACATTGTAAATCTTGGTAAGAGTTAAGAGAGCTCATTAACTTAGAGATTCTCATTACATGTACTTTAAATCTTTTCCTTCCTTCTTAACTCTAAGGGGAAGCATGTGTAGCATTTAGGTTCAATTCCAGAAAGCAGATAATTAATGATCACCTCAGCCTCTTATAATTGCAGAACAGTTCCTTCCATTCTTTTCTGTAGCTTACCTGTGCCCTTTAACATCTTGAATATTTCCATGTACTGTAGTCTTTTAAAATCAAAATTCACATTAATATCTCACAGGTAACTGGTTAGTTCTAAAATGCCTTTTCTTGTCAGTCTTGCATAAATTTATCTTTTCAGAATGTACAGAGCAATGATTGACAAGGCTTCACCATACTGTTTCAGATCGAACATATGAATTTCTAATCTGGGAACACATCTCATGATACAGAGTTGATTACTGTTTTCTACAGCCTGCAGATCCTGTAATACAGATGGTTACAAAGGAATCTATCATGTGTTACACAAATGTGAAGAATTTTCATTCAAATGTTTCACTGTGGAAAACATGTTACTGTCTAAACAGAGTTACAGTTTCACTTTTTTTTTTTTTGTGAAAGTTTACCTCTATTCTACAATGATTAAAAAAATACATAACCACGAGATCATTCGGATGAAAAATAAATAAATAGTGGCCCATGGAAATTAAATCAATATTGAAAAATATAGGAAATTTGCCTCAAACTTGAGTTTTTATTGACTCAAGTGAATCTGGAATAAGCTAGAGCAGGCCACCAGCAAAGATATTGCAGAAAGAAAATTGTTTGAAAAGTACTGAGGTAAATTTTTCTTATTAATTTTTTATCTGGAGTGGATTTGCTTTCATTAAGAAAGCAAAATAATTTATAAGTTCCTGATGATAGGAGGTGTTTAGAATTAACCTCCAAAAGAAGTCTTAACTGCTTTCAGAAATCATCAGTCTTTTCAACAGAATAGTATCTGAATATTGTGGGGTTTAAGGGGTTGGGTTTGTGTACTGTAGCACTGTTGAGGAAGGTGATCCTTGAAGCTTTTTTATCTGTCGTTCCAGAGAATCCAATGACACAATTTTTAATGAGGTAGGTAGAAAATAAATCTTTCTTTCTTGTGTATACAACTCATAAGTCAGAGGACACAAGTAATATGGATTGTCCAGGCAGCAACATCAACATGCATCTTGTGTGGGAAGAAGGAATGCCAACTGGGGATTTAGGTTGCAGCTACATATTTGTCACTATTAGGGCTGAAGCTACTGCTCTTAGTCTTTGAATGTTGTGCTCGCCTTCTCACCATCTCATACACAGTGTTTGCACAGCAGTAAGTTGGTGAACAGTGTTAGGACTACTGCAGATGAGCAGGCATTCACACTGTCTCAGCTTAAAAGAAAGATAAGGTGTCTGTCTGAGGAGGGAAGCCTCATCCCAAAAACCGCCTCAACCTTTGAAATTAAGAGACATTAATCAGAAAATGTATAGAAAAGGAAAACAGTTCTTAACTACAAATATATATAACCAAAACCAGAACAGAATAAGCAGCAACACTGTAACCAAAACCTTCAAACGAATTAGGTCCTATCCCTGCTCTTTCGGTGCAGATATATTTAGGAACAGCAGCGTGTGATGCCACGCCTTGGGAGGCAGCGGCCACAAGTCACTCCTGTACTCTGCCAAGGCTGTTTCCAAAAAAAAAAAAAACAAAAAAAACCAAACCAACAAAACTCATATGCGAAAATGGCAGTCACAAGGGACAGGATGGAACCTTTCCTGTTGGCAGTGTATAGTTCCTTCTCTTGTCCAAAGGCATTGCGGAGAGTGGGGGTTAGCAACTCCCTGCAGAAAATGTTTGCCCTCTAGGGCAGGGTTGCCTTATTTGCATTTATTTCGCAATTCCCCTACCCCTGGTCGCATGGTCCCTGGTACTTGTCCAGGCACGTCCAGGTACCTTACAACTCCATGATAAGCCTATAGATTAGTAGAAAAAAAACCCCAAACCTTAACATGCACGCATCCCCTTATATTAATAACTCTTGTTTAATCCATTTGCTTGTAATAAAACCATCTATTTATTTCCCATAGTTCTAGGAGCAGGTAGTGGGGTGTTGGGCATTAGCTCCCAAACCTCTGTGTTGGTAAGGGAGAAAAATAATTCTGTGAAAATTTTGAAACTATAACACATGCATACTTGCATACTGGAGCAGTTTGGGGTTGGCAACTGTGTGAACTAGCATCACTTCTTGACAAATGACTCTTTGTTTAGCTAGACATAAAGAAATGTAACAAAGGTTTAGGTTGATATTGATGGGACTGTCTGTGTATGAAAGACACCTGGCAGCACACTAAGTGGCACCTGATGCTTGACAAATGACAGGCCTCTTGGACACACTCTTCTTGATGCTTTCAAGTATGGTGCTTGTGGGTATGATGGTGTCATGGAATCAATTTTACTGTAAAAAGGGAGGGGATACTGAATGACCAAAAAAAAATGAATGTTGTGGTTAAAGTCTCTTGTTTCACCAGAGACTTTAAGCTTGCTACAAGATACCTATTTATCTAGAGAAAGCCTGCTATGGGTTTTCAAATTATTTATGCCAGTGTATGTCTATGGCATTGTAACCAGCTTCTTGACAATTTGCTTTAGCTGTTCATAATGGAAATGCAAAATATAGAGAAACAAATATCTTATGGAGAGTCATTTTTGGCAGGTGAGGTAAATTCAACATTATTTACAGGGCACCTGTTTTTTCCTTCACAAGTATGATCTTTTTTGCCATCTCTATATGATTTGTTTTCATTATGTGGCTTCTTAATTTGTGGTTGTAAGCAGTTTTCTGCAATGTGAATACACAGGCTATTGTTTAAGCATCCAAACACTTCTCAGAGGTGCACAGCATAGGATAGGAGACAGCAGTGAAAATTCTGGCTCAATGTAAACAACAGCTTTCTCCTGGTAAAGGGATCAGACTCCGGAATAAGCTGCCCAGAGAGTGCAGAATTTCCCTCTTCAGAGATTTGCAAACCTGGGTAAGTCCCTGAGCAGCCCTGACGTAACTATGAAATTAACTCTGCTTTGAGCAGTTAATTAGTCTATGTGACCTTCAGAGGTCCCTTCCAACATAATTTTCTGTATGATCCTGTTACAAATTTCTCTACTATCCTGTTAAGAAAATCCTAGTTATTTAATGTCTTCATCCTGCTTCAGGGCTGTCCATCCTTCTCTGTAGAGGCAATTTTGAGCTTTCTTGTACAACATTTGAAAACCGCTCCTATAAGCATATGAGACAGAAGCATTATTTTCCTCTAAATCGAGAAATATCAGAGAAATGTAACCCTACAATTTTTAGTAAAGTCAAAACAGTCCTAATGTTAAAAAGACAGGAAAGCTTCTATCTAATGTTTAGCTAATGTGTACCAAATAGCCAGAAATATTTCAGAGTTTCAAACTGGACTCTCCCATACATACAAACAAGGTGTAATTTAGCTTCTGTAGACAGCTGTTCCTTTCTTCCGCATCCTTCTACAACAGTGTTCACACCAGCAGGCTCTAGGAACAAGCAGGAGTAGCACCCAAATATAGGCAACCATGTTAGTTGATGAGAAGTCTTCCCTTCTATACTACCTCTTTTATCCTGTGTGTGGAAACCAGTTTCATTCTTCTGCTCTGAACTATGTAAAACTGACAGCTTGGGTTCACCTCAGCTGATCAAAAAGAATGAGAGAAGAAAATAAGAACTAATGTGATTAATTATACAGGCATTTTTAAAAATACAGTGCTAAAGTAGATAATTTGCATATGTTAAACTAATTATTTTGTTATCAGTAACGTAATTTCAAAATTGTTGCACAAGCTTGCTGAAGACACTATATCTAAACAAGTAAGTGTTTGCAATTATTTGTGAATGTAATCCAGAACCTGTTATTAACAGCTACATATAAGAAATTAAATTCTTCCTATGTCCTTGACTTAAAAATCATCATATTTCAGTGATAAACAGGTTTCAGTAAATACACCAAGTCAGACAATTCTCATGCAGGCCTGAATAATTTCAGATTTTCATTACATACCTGTTCCCATCAGTGCAGAAAGATTCAAATTTTTATGGTGCTTCTGTATTGCTTAAGACTCAGTGTAAGAGATGTGAATTGACCACACATCTCTAGATTAAAAGGATCAGAAAACAAGTGGCAAATTGGCACTTAGTTCTGTATTAGTATAGTCTTTAATAGTTTTAATTGTCTAATTAATGTGTCTCAGTAGTGAGGATGGAATGGAAGAAAGGGACAAAACATTACTTAAAGGATGGAATAGAGGCCATTTGTCTGATTTAATGACTTTTTATTATGTTCAGTATAACATGATATACCTGTTATCTTACAGAAAAGAAGGATGTATGCTGGTGATAAAACTGGATTCTAGTGTCTCTGGAGTAGCAACCCGAAAATACATGCTTTTTACATGTGCACACACAGGGTTAATGGCTGAAAAGCTTTCAAGCATCAAATAAGCAGGTCTGAATGATACTGGAGAAGATTACCACAAGATTTGTGTGAACAGATTTGAAGAGCATTGAGTACATCCAAATGGGAAAACCTTAAAAGCATTTCTCTGTGTCCAGACTACATCTCAACTGAATGAGACCTGAGAGTATCTGTCTGTGTACCCTGGATTATTTTGCAGTGCAAAATATATGTAGTCAAGTCAGGAGGAAGCCAGCTGTTTTCCTATCTCCTAGTCTAGATTACTTGTATACAAGAACTGTAGAATTGCCTACAAAGTGCATCTGTTGGGTGTTTGAACACCAGAAACAAATTTACAGTGGCCATACACAATGTCTTTCCAATCTCTTCAAGTGGCTTGTATGCGAGACAGTGGATTATTATATTAATTATTGGGTCAGAACGAACTCAAGTGTGTGTGCGTGTCCGGAGGAAGGGTCAGATTGAGCCTCATGGAGTTGAGGTCAGGCCATATCCCACATGGCAGCCCCTGCAGCCTCCTGGGACAGTCCCAGAGCAGCTGTAAGCCAAAAGGCAGACTTAGAGCACACCCACATCCCACAGCTCTGGACCCCTAATCCACTCTTAGATTGGTGGGCACACTGGTAGCACTGTCCCTCACCCGACCTCAGAGCCCCAGTGTGGCCAGGGTCAGAAGTCCCACCTGGGAGGGGTGATCATAGGGGGCCTGGGTTATTTTGCAGTGCACATAAAAGCAGTGCATGCGGCCTCCATCTTTCACCTGAGACAGCCTCTACCATGTAGAAGCTGGACTTGCACAGGACTCTCTGATGGTAGCAGTTTTTCTCTGATTCTTCTCTCTTTCTTTTCTTCTTCTTTTAATCTCTTTTCTTAATATTTGAGTAACTTAAAACATGATCTTTACAATTGTGTATTGCTGGACATTGTAGTGGGTTTAGTTTGGCCAGACTTTAGTTTCTCACAGTAGGCCCTGTAGTACTGTGTTTCTGTACTCGTAGATATAGCAGAGTACACAGACTAAAGCAGCTGACTTAAACTAACCAAGGGGGTATTTCATACCATATGATGGCAACCTAGATATAAGAGTGGAAGAGGTGCTTGCTCTCTCTCTCTGATAGTGGCCACCCTTGGGATAGCCGTTGCTGTGGAGATCCAAGATCCCCCATCACTGCTTTGTGGGGAAGTAGAAATTTGCTGTTAACTTTTACTCTTATGTGTGTATGTATTGCTTTTTTTTGTTATTTTTTTTTCTGTGTAAATATAACCTGCCTTGCTATAAATTGCAGTTTGTAGGGGTTTTTTCTTTTCCTCTTCCCTCTGGGGAAGGGATGAGCTACATTGACTGGGTGAATGCTTGGCATTCAGCCAAGGTGAAACCCTCTCAGACAATTAAAAGTTTAGTTTCAAAATGACCAAATTGACAGTATTAGTTTAGAGACAATACAGTTCAGACATTTTTAGAGCAAACCAGGTAAAATGTCTTTATTTTTCTTCGTAAAGTCTTTCCTGACTAAATTTTGTGTCTATAATACCTTCATGTTAATATAGTGTAAGATATACTCTTGTTTTACATGGTAGTGTGACCTCTTAGAGCTTTCTATCAACAAAAATCTGATTGAATCTTTATTGCTGATTAAATGGGATGAGTGCAAAGAGAAGAGGGTGGGGGTGGTGTGGAAACAATGCAGGCAATGACCTGTATACTTAAAGGAAAGTGTTAGTAGCTTAAAAACTACTATGGCTCTACTGTTTTATTCTGCACTCACTTGTCCCTCTGTTTGCTGTTTCTTATACCCTGGGTAGTATTATGAGTAAATTAAGCCCCATGGTAGTATACAGAAGCTATTCATGTTTATGAATTTTCCTTTGACTCTTCTATAACCAGTTGTGTGAGGGGACTTGTGAAAGGATTGAATTCTATGGAGATATTATTTTTGTTGTCTTGACCCCTGAGATATACAACACAGTGTATCATCCCTGAATTAAATCTTTGCATCAGTAAAGGTTCATTCTAACTAACAATGAACTATGGTACTACTAGTGAGATAATTGTCAGGCAGGTCTCACTTTTTTACTGTCTTTACAGTGAAAACAAAAGGAAGATTTGCCATAAATGCGTATTTCTAATCTATTCTTTGCTTAATTAAATCTAATCTAAATTAAATTAATTGAATCTAGAAATTAAATACTCACTGATAGATGTTGTAATGAGCAGTTATTTAATTGTTGGTTGAAAGGGTAGTTCCATTAATGAAAATAGTAGCAAATTTTGTCCGCTGTGTTATGGCAATCTGGCTCATCACTGAAAATTAGGTATACAATTTTTAGGAGTCCTCATTAACTATTTGATGAAAGAAGAAAAGCAAATCTCCTCATAAAAGAGACTAGAACCTAGACTCTAACAGTCTGAATTGCTGCTAAAACAGCGCTTATCCAGATTACAGATGGTTCTAGTTGCTTTAGAGACATAGTACAAAATATTTGGAATGAAGTTTCAGATGAAATGAAGCCACAGCACTAATGTCCTACTAACCTACTATTAGATCAGTAATTCTTCAGACTATCAAAACCACCTGCTGTCCACTAAAGGCACCCAGACTTTATGCAATGTATCTTTGTCAAATCTATGGAAATAACCTGTGCTTTACAATTAGTTGTCTAGGTTGCTTCCTTAGGTGCAAAGGGTCCATATTCTGCAAGAGAAGGAGTGTCTTAGTCATGAAAAGAATAATTTGGTGTATCCTCTAGAGGCCATTTGAGAGTATAGGAATTTGCATTGTATGAAAGAAATATGACCATAAGTTTGTGAAAGCACAAAGTGAAATGAGAGAAGAAAGGTTAGAAACAAGGTATGTATGAATAACGCATAGGGAAGCAGGTCATCAAGCTCAAAGAACATGGCAAAAGTATTTCTCAAGATCAGGAAAGCAAAGACAGACTGATACCACTGGGAAAAGATGGAAAACTGGCATAGTTGCTTCACTGAATTGTGGCAAATGAGATAGAGTGAAGGGGCAAAAAATTCTATTTTTTTAAATTTATTTTAGTGGCTGGTGACCACTTGCTTATTATCAGTCATGGTGACCTTTGGTACATGAGAAGCACTTGAGAGCAACCACCCCTTTTCTTCTGGATTACTGTCCTAGTTACAGGAGCTGGGCCCAGTTTATCCTGGGCAGAGTGAGGGAGCTGAGTAGCCCTCCTGTGTTCCAGGAGGAAATAGTTAGTGACTTACTGAGCCAGCTGGATCCTAACAAGTCTATGGGACCAGATGGGATCCATCCCAGGGGGATGGCAGAAAAGGTGGCAGAAGAGCTTGCCAAACCGCTCTCCATCATCTTCCAACAGTCCTGGCTCTCTGGGGAGGTTCCAGATGATTGGAGGTTGGCGAATGTCACCCCAATCCACAAAAAGGGCTGCAAGGTTGACCCTGGCAACTACAGGCCTGTCAGCCTGACCTCTGTGCCTGGCAGGGTTATGGAGCAGATCATCCTGAGTGCAATCACACAGCACATTGAGGATGGACAAGGGATTAGACCCAGCCAGCATGGGTTTAGGAGGGGCAGGTCCTGTCTGACCAACCTGATCTCTTTTTACGATCAGGTGACCCACCTGGTGGATGAGGGTGTGGATGTGGATGTGGTCTATCTGGACTTCAGCAAGGCCTTTGATACTGTCTCCCATAATATACTCCTGGAAAAGCTGGTAGCCCATGGCCTGGACAAGTGTACCCTCTCCTGGATTAGGAGCTGGCTGGAGGGTCGGGCCCAGAGAGTGCTGGTGAACGGAGCTGCATCCAGCTGGCGGCCGGTCACCAGTGGTGTTCCCCAGGGGTCTGTGTTGGGTCCAGTCCTGTTTAACATCTTTATGGATGATTTAGATGAGGGGATTGAGTCCATCATCAGCAAATTTGCTGATGACACCAATTTGGGAGGGAGTGTTGACCTGCTGGAAGGCTGGAGGGCTCTGCAGAGGGATCTGGATAGACTTGAGAGATGGGCTGATTCCAATGGGATGAAGTTCAATAAGGCCAAAGGCCGGGTCCTGCACTTTGGCCACAACAACCCCCTGCAGCGCTACAGGCTGGGCACAGAGTGGCTGGAGAGCAGCCAGGCAGAAAGGGACCTTGGGGTACTAATTGACAGGAAGCTCAACATGAGTCAACAGTGTGCCCAGGTGGCCAAGAAGGCCAATGGCATCCTGGCCTGTATCAAAAATAGCGCGGCCAGCAGGACCAGGGCAGTGATCCTTCCCCTGTACTCTGTGTTGGTGAGGTCACACCTTGAGTATTGTGTTCAGTTCTGGGCCCCTCAGTTGAGGAAAGATATTGAGGTGCTGGAGCGGGTCCAGAGAAGAGCAACAAGGCTGGTGAAGGGACTGGAGCACAAGTCCTAAGGGGAGAGGCTGAGGGAGCTGGGATTGTTTAGTCTGGAGAAGAGGAGGCTTAGAGGTGACCTCATCACTGTCTATAACTACCTGAAAGGAAGTTCTAGCCAGATGGGGGTTGGTCTTTTCTCCCAGGCACTCAGCAATAGGACAAGGGGGCACAGGCTTAAGCTCTGCCAGGGGAAATTTAAGTTGGATATCAGAAAAAAATTCTTTCCAGAGTAAGTAATCAGGCACTGGAATGGGCTGCCCAGGAAAGTGGTTGAGTCACTATCCCTGGAGGTATTTAAAAGACATGTAGATGTGTCAGTGAGGGACATAGTTTTGAGGTGGACTTGTTAGTATTACATTAATTGTGTAACTCTGTGGTCTTAAAGATCTTTTCCAATCTAAATGATTCTATGATTCTAAATTATGGATGAGAGATCATACCTTTGGTATCAGCTTTAAAAATAAAATCCTCAAATACACCTCTATCCCCTAAACTTACCTTAATTTAGATATCTTTTGTAATGGATACCATGTAGTAAATAAGATACTTTATGAGTTAACAACGGTATCCATACCCTTCCATTAGCAGCAGATTGAAGCTTCATCTTGTGAACATTTTCTAAGACCCAGGTGTTGGTACAAGACAGAATCACTATTTGTGTCCTATATGAGAATTCACTGCAAGAACATCATCACCTCATCCTTGCACTGATCAAATTGATGTACAAGGGTCTGGCCAGGTTTATTGGATTATCACCCTAATAACAGCAGAAGATATACTATTACCATGGCTGGCATACAGAACCCCTACCTCCTTTTCAAACTAATGCAAGTTTTATAACAACATATGTTTTAATAATAAATAGTTTTCAATCTGCGAAACTGAATAATGTTGCCAGCAAATTGGTATGTTGCAGAAAAGTAATTTTCTTAACCCTAGAATAGACAACAACTCTTATAACTGTATTAATGAGAAATAATCGTGTCAGTTCACAGTTATTTTTTGTGTCTCTTTGTCAAAGTAAAATAATTGTACTCTCACACTGTTATTGAATTGTGGAGAGTTAATTTCCTGAATCCGTCATCAGATGGGAGTAATTCTAAGGAACAGTGTATGTATAATATGAAGAGGTCTGACAAGTTTGTTTATTTGAAAAACAAGGTCTCAATAATGCTACTTGAATATCATTTTTGTATACAGCAGTTGTCCAATGATAACATGACAAAGAACGTAACAATCTCAGTAAATTACTCAGTGAAAATGCAGCGAGGAGGACTGAAGCGTTTGGGTTGAGTTTATAGTCCATTTTGGTGGGAAGAGAAAAGTGTTTGCACAACAAAGTTAATGACTAGTGAAATCACAGAACCCCAACTCAGGATGTCCACAGACTACCTGTAAACTCAGTAAGTTGGACAAGTCTACAGGCTGCCACTTTTCTAGGCAGCCAAAAATTAATCTAAGCTTGAAAGGAAATAAAAAAAGAGGGAGAAGTATCCTATCTACATCTTTCATTCTCAGGGGATGCTTCAGAACTGTTTAAAATTAAGCTGAAGCTGTGCCCTTGCCAGCTGGTCCTTCTGCCTTTTTGCCCTTTTGATGTGCACTTCTACTGATTACCCTCTGTAGGCTCTAGTGACAAGGAAGCTCTGTGGTGAGTTGGAGCTGCCTTTTCGTTGAAAACATATCTGTACAAAATACAAAATAGGGGTTTTTGCTTGGATCAGCTTCCTGGGAAGGAAGTGAGGGGATAAGAAGAAAAAGAAATGGTTGAACCATTCCTTTTGACAGAAACTGTCTATTTGGTTCATTTAACTCCAAACCACATGAAGTAAATCAGGAAAAACAATCTTTTTTTGTCAATATTTTGAATAAATATAACATTGACCAATGTGTCTTTTATTACACTATGCTGAATTTAAAGGAAAGAACAAATGTTTGTATCCGACAGCAAATTTTTGTTACAGCAAGTAGTACTGCAAAAAAACACACTTAAGTAACTTGACCTAATTATGATGAGGTCACTCTGAGGAGGATGCTGAAGAGATGAATTCAAGGTGGTAACAAAATGAGACATACCTTTTTTTTGGATTGGATTAGTCTTGTTTATCTGTAATGAGTGGCTAATTAGCTCTTAGACATTTAACATAATTGTGAAGACTGATGTGCACAATTTGCAAGTATTTGCTCCAAAACATAGTCATCTCTACTTATCATAGAATCATAGAATCATAGAATTGATTGGGTTGGAAAAGACCTCCAAGATCATCGAGTCCAACCCTTGGTCCAACTCTAGTCCATTTACTAGATCATGGCGCCCAGCGCCACGTCCAGTCTGTGTTTAAAAATTGCTAGGGATGGTGAATCCACCACCTCTCTGGGCAGCCCATTCCAATGCCTGATTACTCTCTCTGTGAAGAATTTTTTTCTGATATTCAACTTAAATTTCCCCTGGCAGAGCTTAAGCCCGTGCCCCCTTGTCCTATTGCTGAGTGCCTGGGAGAAGAGACCAGCCCCCACCTGGCTATATGTGCAATTACATCTACATTGAAAATAATGGACAACCTTATTGTGGAAGTCACTATCACTTTTTAATGTCATGAACAACAAGATCAAGAATTATATCTAAAATACAGCTGTTTCTGACAAGATTCTAGGAAATTATATATTTCTGAATACAACAATACCCGATTTTGATGTTTTCAATTGTTGCAGTTGGAAAAACATAATGTGAAGGAAATTTAAGCAATATTTAAATATTTATTTACTTGGTTATTTAACTTGGCAAACACGTCAATGCTGCATAGTCTAATCTAATGGAAATACTATTACTATTTTGCAATTATATTTAGGTCAACTTACACATATTTTAAACTCAGTAAATTAAGAACCTTGTATTGCATTAAGGGTATGGGTATTTAGCAGTAAATAAGCCCTTTGTGTTCCATCTGATCTTCAGAGCTCAGAAGACCTGAGTGTAGCTGGGCTTAATTTTTGATTATAACCAATTTAGTGCTGTCAGTCTGGTCAAGTTCAAAAGAAGAACTTGCACAAGCACATGTGCAGTTTATCAATCCAGCACTATGGGTCTGATCATATTCAATAACAGGTTGATAGGTCAGATCATGTTCAACAATTCAGTATAGATGTGATTGAATTCAATAAAGACTTTGTACTATCCAGACTCATGAATAGTGAGGTTAATGAAGCAGCAGAGCAAGAGAAAGCATGTTCAGGATTGCCAGTGACAAATGTACTAACTACAGAACGTTAATATGGGCCCAAGAGAAAGTATAGTAAGAGATATTCTAGTAGTTATATAGGTATATATATTAAAATTAATATTCTCAGGTGTGCTCCAATGCAGTGGGAGGAGTGCAACTCACTAGCTTGGTTTGGGACAATTAGGAGAGGCAGAGACCTCCAACAGAAGTCCATTTCCACCACTTGAGAAACAAGAAAAGAGATAGGAAATTCAGCTGAAGTAATAAGGATAACTAAGTGCAGCTTAGGATGGTGGACTTGTTGTTTGTCTTAATGCTTAGGTGTGTTGGTTTGCATACTTTGGCAAAATGCCAAGTATAAACCAAGGACAAAGCTCCCTTGCTGAGAAAAAGGAGGGAAAAAAATTGGACATGTAAACTTGAACTTAACTAGTTATATATTTACACAAAAAAGCGAAAATTAAAAGTAGAATACAATATAACACACACCCACAAAAGCTAGAAATAACAAACAATAACTCTCCACTCCCTACCGAACACAAATCCAACCGTTCTAGCTACAAATCACCCAAGAGAACTCAATCTTCCAAGGGACAGACCCAAGCAGAGAGAAAACTAAGAATAAACATTTACTTTCCTATGGATAGCATAGCAGTGAGGTGGTGCTGGGCCTAATCAGCAGAGCAGCACAGAGCACGTCCACCTGCACCACAGCCATCAGGAGAGGAGCAAGCTGCTCCTCCCCCACTGTATTTATATCCCAGCTTGCATCATCTGGTATGAAATATTTCTTTGGTTCCTTAAGTCAGGTGACACCTGTCCCTCCTAACCTATATAACACTATCAGGACCTACTAAAATTAAGGCCCACATCTAGGCCTAACTGAAACTAAGGCCTAAACTATAACATTAGGTAAATATATGAATGTAAATTCCTGCTTGAATGGTCTCACACAGGGCTAGAAAGGCAAAATGCATGTTCTTAGCTTCCTGGAGTATGAGAAGACTGAAACAGGAGGCTCTGCACCTTCAGGTAATGCACCTTCAGAATAAAGCACTACTTTTCTTTGACTTTATAGTGCTAGAACAGCTTTTTTTATTGAAACACACTGGAAAGAGAAATAGCTGTTTGAACAAGGGGACAGTCTAGTTTAAAAAAAAATCCTTGTGAGTTTTTGCACAGACATTAGAAAACCTAAGAAAAGAATACAAATATACAACTTCTGTTGTAAGTTTCATAAGGATTCATATTGTCCACATATGTATATGTGTCTCCTTAAAATCAAAGTACTTTTCAAAAGAATGGGTGTTCAATTAAATGAATGAAAAACAAATAGTAAAGTTTAGCAGAAAGTTAAACAACTTTTTCTCTAAAGTTATTCATAAAATAGAATAATAATTCAGTTTGCTTATGAATGAAAACACATATGTAACCATTACATGTAGAAGACATGCCACAGGGCAGCTAGAGGAGCACAGTAAAAGAGATAGGTTGAAAAAATACTATAACAAATATTGCTTGGACTTCTTTCCTCTGTAAGTACAGAAAAAGGGAAAAGTGGTTCAATTAGTCAGGAATGGTAAAGTTTTATTCTTATGTTAAACATTACATGTCAGCATGGGAGAGAATCAGATGTCTCAACTAATCTTCAGTGTCATGGTACTATTGCTGGTTCTGAATATGAGCCTTTTCCTTAAAAGATCCTTTTAGTGTGGGATCAAATGACCAGCCACAGTTATACCAATAATTATGTTTTTAAATTATATCTGTAGCAGATAGATTTCACAACATCAGCTTTCTCAAAAACCTGTAGAATAACATATATGACTATTGGGGGGCGATAATTTAAACTCATGAGTAAAGCAGAGCTATATTTCTAGTGAAGGTGGATCTCAAATGTGAGGTCGAAGCCTTATTGTATAGGAAACTTCACTGTCTTTCAGCTGAACCACAGCGCCATTAGTGCTTAGAAAACTAACGTCCATCTAGGACAGAGCAGTGTGCAATGTTTCCTCAGAAACAGTGTATCAGGAGCAATTGTTTAATTGCTTAATAAGCAATCTGCATTGTTTTACTGTAGGATTTATTCCCAAGACAATTCAAAGACGTGGGGTTTTTTTCTTCTAGTTGTCTCCATTGCCCAAGTAATATACATATTGTTGAACCGAATAACTGTCAGTGAATTTGTGTTGACTTTTCTTTAGCTTTGGTTACAGCCATGCCTGTTCTTTTAACTGAAGAGAGTTTGAGTATACCCTAACTCCATAGTGATCCAGAGCGTGTCTTGGAGTTGTGGAGAAATTCAAAAGACCTAACAAAAGGTCCTCGTAAATGAAAGTAAGGCACAGAATTTAGCTTGAAAATGCTGAGGACATTTTGTATGAAATATGCTGAAAGTATTAGACATTTCAGATTGTTATAAGAAATCAAAAGATGTTTCAGATGCTTTTGAATACCAATCAGAGGAGCACAAAGGACTGCACCTTACATGTACTCTACTATAAACCTGGTAAATAATATTCAGATTTTTTTCTATAAATTTGTACTCACACGTGCATGTTTGCTAATTCCAATACAAGCTTTTATAGAGATATATAGCATGAAAACAACCCAGAAAAAATTATACAATGTAACACTATTAAAATGTAGAAAGTAGTCAACCAGATTTACTGAGTAAAATCCTGGGTCTGTTTCAGACTTGGGAATTTTGGCAGAAATATTAATAGGGCGAGGATTTCACTATTTGGATTCTATGATAGAAGAAAATGGGAATTAAGATTAAATTTATGGAAATAAGGGATAGAAGCTGCATATGCATACTCAGCTCACAGGTAATTCCGCATAGCTATAGATTTGTTGTATAATGGCAACTATAATTGTTCGTCAACACAATTAAAAATTTTTAATGAAGCTTTAAATTTATATCTATTTTATCCTATTTTATACCTATATTTAGGTGGGAAAATCAAGGCACAGTGAGGTTGCTAACTTTTCATGGCAGCAGTTTGTTTCAAGTGCGATGTCAGTCTGGAGATTGAACAAGGATTTATACTGCAAGGAAATGTAGCAGGAAATCTGATAACTACCTTTCTTATTCAAGAATGCAATTGTTAAGGAATGCGAGTGCATATGTGAATAGCGTAACATGCCCAGTAATTTTTGTCTACGTGGATGGATATTTGTGCTGGAGGACAGTTCTATCAAGCCCTAGAAAGTTATTTACTTACATAATCTGCCCATTATAAGACTTCTTTTTTCAATGTGAAAAAAGTGCTTTGGTCTCTCTGCATGATTCATGAGATGGCTACTAGTTTACTAGCTGCAGGATGATGACAACATGAGCAGAACACAGAAATTTTCTTCCTTGATACAATCTTCCTTCAGATTATTGTTTCTCCCAAGACTTTATTTTTTAAATCTACTATTGTTTTGACAGTGTGTCATTATCCATCAACATAAGCACATCAGAGAAGATTGATTTATCTGCATCCATGATGATTCACTGATCCTTAAAAAGTAGTGTTTAACCTTTGGCAAAGAAAAGAATTTCAGCTCCTGGAAAAATTCCAGTCTCCTTTAGCCCTGAAAGTTCCTAATAAGTTGAGAAGTATTAGAAAGATAAAGAAACCACATCAACTCTCTTGTCAGGACAACAGACTAAAGAGGTGGATGCTATGGTGACTATGTATGAGGCCCATAAAAGAGGAAAGGGGCCAGTTCCAGTTTGGTTAACCCCCTGGGCAGTACTATGGGAATATAGACCCCAGGCAGAAATACTAGAATGAGAATGTGCTGGTGCAAGTGACTTCCTTTCTTCCTGTTAGAAACTCATGAGTCAAATACAGTGTACTCTCACCTTGGTAGAGCTAGACAGCATTCTCATATCACATTTTGCCTTTGTTCAGCAAAGCATTCTCAGTGTTCAGTTAATGATGGATTGCAATTTTCTCCCAGTGTAATATTCAATCATCAATATAAGGTCCACTTTTTGCTTTCCAAATGCGTGCCACAGTCATAGTTCCCATCACTGAAGCAGGCCTTACAGAGCTTTACAAAGACAATTGCCTTTTACTTACATGATTAGGAGCAGTCAAATATAGATTCCATGTGAAACATCTAGTAAGCTGAAGATTTCCTTGCTTTGACTTGTGGTCCCTCTAGAATGTACTGTGGAGAAACACCTGAGATCTGCAGACTACCATTGTTTTACCTGGTGTCCACTGCAGTGTGCCTGGAGTGACTTGATCCACACCTTGACTTGCCTGGTGACTTAGTGTTGTGTGACCTTTTGCTTTTGAACCAATTCTCCCAGTTGAAGGAAAAGATGCACTTACAGCTTAAAGCATCCTTCTTCCAGGAGAGGATCATCAGGCAGTCTTCATTGTTAGCCTGGGTCTTCATTGTTAGCCTGGGTCTTCACTTGCTTGACCACCAAAAACAACCTAGAAAATAAAAATAATAATAAAAAAAAAAGACTAGAAGAACTGAGTTACTGAGTTTCCCAAGCAGAGCATTCGTCAGTGAAGAACATACACACCACAACACGTTCATGATGTCATTCAAAATTTATAAATATTCATTTTTTTAAAAGTGTCATATTCCAGAACTCATTACATTAAATTTGGTTAATAAGTCATTAGTGTGCAAGAACTGTCCAAGCTCAGGAAAGGTCGATTTAAATGTTTCTTTTATCTTCTGCTTAAATTTATGAGATGGTTTTGTTAGTAATAGTCATATGTTAGCTGGAAAATTCTTTTGTATGTTCTGTGGTTTAGTTACATGGAAAAATCTAAAGAGAAGTAAAAATTGCATATCAAACAAGCCGGATCCTTAAATCAGAAAATTTGTTAGTGTCTTGAATAAACACATACATTTGTTAATTTTTAATTTCCCTTCACATATTTTTCTCATCTCTTTTACTTATAAAGTGTTTATGACTTTTATAAGATAAGGAAGAGTGGTGTTTGGAAAGTAGTCCAGAGACCACTCTGCATTAGCAGAAAAGTATTTGATTTTTGTGAGATATGAGATTGTCACATCGATAAAGCTCAAATAGGGAACTGAAAGCTGGAATAGGGTGCTGGAAAAGATGAGTGGGGTAAAGTTGTACCTGTAACTTATTGTTCGGAGTTGCTGGGTATAGAAATGATCCAGATTTATAAAAAGAGAATATTGCTGCAAGGAAAAACAAGAGCATAGTGTCAGCAATCAACATGCCTCAGTGAAAGAGCCTCTTTACACATAGCAGCAGTAAAGGCTGTGTCTCATTACAGCAGGAAGAACTGCAATCTTGAAAAGTAAAAATCTACAAGCGCACATGTGTTAGGCTGAGCTGGCAAAATGCCAAGGGCTCAATGCAGAGTCAGAGCCCTCCCAGCCCCAAGGGAAAGGGAGGAAAAAAACCCTGGAAGTAAAATTTAAAATGTCAAGGTTTTTATATTTACACAGAAGAGAGAAAATTAAAAACAAACTACAATATAACACATGCAAATGTAAACTCCACATGAGTCGCCCACCCAATTAATATCAATTAAAACCACTTCAGCCGAGCCACACTCAGCAAAACAGGAGAAAACCAACGACAAAAAATGTTTACTTCCCAAACCAAGCAGCTGTGAAGTGGTGGCAAGGTCTAATACTCCCAGCACTGTGATAGCATGTCTGCTCAGCAATCAAGCATGAAGGAGATCGAGCTAAGCACCTCCTACACCTGTTATACTTGCTGTGACATCAGATGATATGAAATACTTCTTTGGTTGCTTATGTCAAGTGATGCTTGTCCCTTCTAATCTGCATAAGACTATCTGGGCCTGCTAAACTGAGGCCTACTAAAATTAAGGCCTAATCTAGGCCTAGCTAAAACTGAGGATAAAACTACCACAGGATATAATGGCAACAGGCACCCAACAGACTTGAGGAACGTATCTAATAGAAAAGTGGTCTCATTAGACAGAGGCCAAGTTACTTCCATACAACAGTTACTTCTCCTCTTGCTCCACACCTTCAGTGTGAAAATCTAATTCTTCAGAATTAGCTATGCAAATATAAGAGTATGGCAGCAACATTCAGCAACAAACTTTGCAGGAATGCTGCAGTCCTGTGAACAAAGAAACCTCAGAGAGAAGGAATAATGTGAATTCATGGAGGTGCTACTGACTCTCACAGCTGCAGTTAAGCCAGAAGTCCTTTTGTCTTGGAAGTGAAGGTGTAATGATATTCAATGGCTGTCAGATGATAGCAGGAAGCTCATGCATGAAGTGCTGTTTTAAGAAGACATACAGTTAAACTCTGGAACAAATATGAAAAAATACACATCACTTGAAGAAACAAAAACTAAAGCTTATTACAAGATCAGGTGCAGGACTCACTAGGTGAAGCCTGTGGCTTCCTTTACTCACTGAGTCAGTCTAATTGGTGATTAATTAATTCTGATCTCTCAAGAGAGCATAGTGTTGCTCTTTGTTACACAAAAAATAAAACAAGAAAGAAAACACAGCCAGAGTGGACTCTGCATAAGAATGTTTGCTAATAATATGCAAATCTGAGACCTAAGCCCTTTCTCTGCTCTGGCACATATCTGTGAGGGCTACAGACTAAAACGGAGACCACTAGGGGAGCTAAAATTCCAAAGACAGCATAATTCCTGTACACCCCAGTGGTTTGTTTGGTGGGTTAGTTTATTTTGAGATTGATTGATTCATCAGTGACAGTACTTGTCTGTATCTTGACCACAGTGTAGGTAGTTTTCTGACACTGTGGGCCATGGACAAGACATGGACCACTCTAGTTTGGAAATGGTTCCAGGACAAATGGATTTAGATTAGAGGAAATATGATCATCTCAGCTCTGAAAAGAAAATTGGAATTAGATACAGTCTGAAAACTGGGTTTTTGATGCAAACAGAATTAGAGTGAAATTGTTACCAAAAATGCATAAATATTTAGTTAGGCATTTTCAAGCTACATAGCTCCACTTTGTACTCAACCCCTGTCCCAAAGTGACAACATCTCTTGAGAAAGTGTAATCATTTAGGGAGTTCTGGAGGATTTTTGTTTTAAGATGGGAATGGCTGAGAAAAGGAAAGTTAAAAACTTCTGGAGAGGATATTTAGTTTCCTGGTAATTTTCTGAAGGGGGATGGGGAGAGATGAGAGATCAACATAATTCCCGAGAATTTTCTCTGATTAGTCACACTACCAGCCAGAGAAAAGTCTGCTGCCATTCCTTTGAAACAAATGGAGATAATAATGCTTACCTGAAAAGCGATAGCAGTGTATTTGCCTGTGCATATGCATATACATTTCTTCTCTTTATGTTGTAATCATGGATGAAATGATCACTGTGAATAGAAGTAAAAGGAGCTAAATACAGCTGACAACTACTGATACAAAAGTAATATTTTAGTATTATAGCAGTTTGTCATTCAGTTGAAGGATTAATGAGAATTTCAAAATTAGAGGTGGCAAGTAAAATTTCACACTAAGTTCACAAATATTAAACCAATCTAACACCTTCAGCTAGTACTGAATCCTGCACCACCACAGTCAACTGGAGTTTTATCAGTCCCATCACTGTTGTCAGTCTGGGACCATAGACTACAACGTGGGAAAACCTGTAGTAACTATCTTTATCAGAAGTTGCTCCAAATACATTGCCATACACTAGATGGCAGAATTTGGAAACTGATAAATGCCTACACTTTCAAAATCAGTAAATATTTGCCTTCAAGTTTTCAGAGACAATATAAAGAATGTGATCCATTTCAAAATATATCAGTGTAAATGGAACACATATAAAATAGTACATGTTCAAAACTTGAAACATACAATGATCCTAACCACTGTATGATTCATTTTGACTGAAGTGGCTGGTTAGATATTCAAGTCTTCACAAGTTTTGGGGAAAATGATATCAGAGACTGAAGACATAGTAAGATATCTTTGATACCAAACTATTTATTTACAAATACAGACTAAAGCCTCTTTCCCCAAATACGAGAGAAATTAAATGCTGTGAGGAGTTTGTTCTTGTAAAGTTTATTAAACTTATGGACTAATCAGATAACTCTGTAAGATTCTTTTTCTCAAGGTTTTGTTTCCTCTCAACCTGTGACTATTGGCTGGAAAAACTCAATGGCTACATATTTCTAGCTCATCACAGATTTGCATTGGATAGTTATTTGAGATGGGAGGCTTATTGTGTTTGAGACCTTCAGTAGTTTCAACTTAAACCATAACTTTACACAAATGCAAAGACTTGAGATTGTAGTTTCACCTGTAGAAACATTTGTTCTAGCTCTCCCTCCCTCTCCCATGCTTTGCCTTTATTTTGTTTCCACCCTTTGTTCTCCATTTGTTGTTTTCTCTCTGTGACTTTATTTTGACGAAAATATTTGACCCATGCACAAAAAAATTGAAAAAAATCACTAGGCTGGTTCCTACTGAACCAGGAGGAATGGAACTTAGAGTGTTGTGATAGAATCAAAATTACTGCATAAATTCACGACACAAAATTGGTGGTACTTCACTTACTGAATTTGTGTATAGTTGTAGCATAAACTCTTGACTACTTGACATAGAGGCTGAAATTAGTTTTTCCCTCTTCTGTTACTTTTTAAAATTTTTCCTTTTGTAAGAAATTAAATCAAGTTATTGGCCTTATTTCAGCAATCTAAGTGAAATAAAACAAAATTTGTTGCTCCTTCAAATCATCCTAATCAATCCCTTGAGAACCAAATTAGTTTTTGTATTAGGTCTATTAGGGCCCTAGTTTAACTGGTGGAATCATAAGCTCTTTATATGTCTCAGTATTCATAACAAACACAGAAATAAGTTCTCCAAGTATAGATCCGAAAGTAGAAATAAAAACTCTCTATCTACAAAAAAAAAGAAACATGAAAACATTAGAAAAAAAGACACCATGGTCTTTTATGGTCCTATGCTTCAGTGGTTTTCCTCCTTATTGGTAAAAAAGGGGAAAAGTTTAATACTTTTTCTGCCAAAAATGAAAATAAACTTTTAAGTACTGCAAATTAATCTAATGAGAAAAGAACAATCCAAAAAAAACACAAAACAAAACCCCAGCTCTTTTTTTTCTTTTTTTTCCCTTTCCTCTCCTTTCCTCCCCTTTCCTCCCTTCTTCTCCCCTCTCCTCCCATCTTCTTCCCTCTTCTCCCCTCTTCTCCTCTCTTCTCCCCTCTTCTCCCCTCTCCCCCTCCTTTCCCCTCCCCTCTCCTCTCCTTTTAAAAGACTTGCATCTGATGAATGGAAGTTTGGCTTTACACATGCAGATAATCAGGAGCTCTGACTGAGGTTTCTATCATTGTCAGACCAGGAGGAAACTTGTGTCACTGAAGATTCTTTTTCTTTACTGCAGTGTAGTCTTCTTACCTGGGCCAAGGATTACTAATAAGTTTTTTATGCTCTTTTTTTTTTAATTTAATTTAAGTAATAACTGATCTTGAATAAGCCAGTAGGTCCAGAACTTTTTTGTGGTAATAAAATAGAGAGATGGGCATGTAAAAAAGCCTCAGCCACTCCTTATATCTTCCCCTTAAGACTTTCCACTGTTTTGGTCACCCTCCTCTGCACTCTCAAATACCTTTATGTCTGTCTTGGGTTGAGCTGACAAAATGCCAATTGCCCAATACAGAGTCAGTCTCCCTCCCTGCCGCTGAGAAAAGGGAGAAAGAAAAAACCTCCAAGATTTAAACTTAAACTAGTTATATATATTTTTACAGGAAAGGGAGAATTTAAAGAAGACTACAATATAACACACATCTACACAAGTTAGAAATAACAAACAATAACTCCCCACTCCCCATCAAACACAAATCCCACTATTCTAGCTACAAATCACTCAAGAGAACTCAGTCCCCAAAGGGACAGACCCAAGCAGAGAGAAAGTCTTAAGGGGAAGATAAGTACCATAGCAGTGAGGTGGTAGGGTCTGGTCCAAGAAAATAACATGATATGTCTTTCCCAGATAGGCAGCCATCAGGAACAGACCTAAACCCCTCCTACACCTGCTTTTATATTTGACATGATTTTGGAATATGGTATGGAATACCACTGGCCAGTAGTAGTCAGCTGTCAGCTAGCCTGACCCAGCTCAAGTCAGTCGATTATCTCAGGTCTGCTCTGAAAACTAAAGCTTTATTTAGGCCTAGCTTAAACCATAACAATGTCATTTTCATATTGTGGACCCAAAACTGCACACAGGACTTGAGGTGAGGCCGCTCCAGTGCAGTACATACCAGGCCAACCCCCTCCCTTGACCAGCTGGCGATGCTGTGCCTGATGCCCCCCCAGGACACTGCTGACTCACATTCAACTCACCATCAGCCAGACTCTCTGATCTCTTTCTGGAGGGCTGCTTTCAGCCTCTCATCCACTATTTTGTATGTATAGGCAGGATTACCCCGTTCTAAGGGGAGAATCTAGCACTAGTTCCTGTTACATTTCAAATGCTTGGTGATTACCCAACTCTCCAGATCTCTCTATACAGCCTCTCTGCCCTGTAGGGAGTCCATAGCTCCTCCTGAGTCCTTCTGACTTAGTATCACTGGCAAACTTACGTAATGTACATTTGCCTTCTGCATCCAGATTATTTATAAAAACACTTAAAAGCACTGGCCCTAAAATTGAGCCCTGTGGAAACCCACTGGTGACTGACTACCAGAGTGGTGTTACCCCACTTACTAAAGCTGTGAATTCAACCTGCCTGCCATTTCTTCATCCAACGTATTACTGACTTGTTTTGCTATCTTGCAGTTTACAATGTCATGTTTACCATGGTGCTTAATGCTTTAGTAGTAGAGGCTGTTTGCTCTCAGTAGAAAATGCAGCTGTTTTGAAAGGCCACATATCACATGCAATTGGTAAACAGACTTACAAAGTGACATGCTCTGTCTCCTGTGAAATGTACAATAAAGAAATTGCCAAGAACTTTCAAGACAGGATGATGGCAATGGAAGTATCCAAATAAGTAAATAGATAAAAAAATTATTTTATTTTTAGAAGTCAGTTCAATCTCAAAGGTAGAAACTCTGAAGCTAATCAGTCATAATAATTGTATCAGTCTCCTATACATCTGTGGTAGGCCATCCCCACTGGAATGTGACCAAGACAATGCCCTATTTGCAAATGTATCAGTGGTTCCCTGAGATGGGCTCACACCAGGCCAGGACATGTTGAAACCAGTCTGGCTTTAACTCTAAATTAACATACTCATGGTGAAGCAACTACTGGAGTCAAGTGACTGGCAGTCAATCACTTTCTACCAAAAAGGTCCAGTCAGTTTCTTCTAACAACTCTTCTTGTGGTGTATGAGTGGAGATTTCTCCCTTGAGTGGGGATGCCCCCCAAGGATATTCCTGGATGTTAAGAGATCTCACCTTGCATGTTGATATGGGTGAGTTACATTGATCTCTAATTAATAATTATTTCTTTTTGTTAGCTTTAATATAATTACTTCAATATTTGCTTTAATATATGCACTGTCCTGTGTTGTACTACTAGTAGTTTTAGCTCTTATATGGTGTTGCAAATAATTCTGATTAAGATCTTCTGTCTGATCAATTTTAGTAATAAATTATTTTATGTAAATATTCTCATTTTGCTGTCATTAAAACCTGTGGGACAAAGTGACTCAATAAATTTAAACCATTGACAAAATCTGAGGGTAAGATTGCATCCAGCCACACCTAGGCTTCTCTCTGAGAAGGAAGTTTAGGGGACCTGTTCTGCACATTATGACTCAATGGCAGGGCTTCTATAATAACCATTGTCTAAAAGTCTCTGCTCTTGCCCACAACAACACCCTAATAACAAAATGGAAATGTAAAAGACATTTAAAATGAAGGAATATTACATAACTTGTAGATAGCATAAAATCACTTTCTGTAAAAGACTGTTTCTAAGAGTCCTGGTAATCATAAGAGTCGATGTGCTGTATAGTGGGAACTGCTTTGCTGGTGTGAACAAAAGTGAATACAAATCATACTTAAAGGGAATTGAGAAATAGTTGTTGGAGAAGGCCATGTAGAAAGAGTCACTAGATTGTATTGCACTTGGGTTTGCTGTTCACACTGCATGATAACAACTGCCAATAAATCAAATGCTACAGTTTAAGTGGCCTTGAAGGATAAGCAAGGGCTTCAACAAATCAAAATGCTGATCTTGCAATTAAAGAACCCCAATAGTTACAGTGCAAGTGCTGGACAATATTTCTGGGGTAAACTCGTATATTCAAGGATTCATTATTTGTGAGAGTTAAATTTGTATGGAAATCAGCAAACAGAGATCTTTTGCCTATACTGATTTTTGAGGATAAGGAAGCCAGATGTTTAAAATGAAATAAATTGTAGCCAAAACAGAAGGCTGTTGTTTCCTATAAAGTAGAATTGCACAAAAGAGAGTGTAATTAATATTTTCATGCCTTGAACCTAGTCATAAATAACCAAAATAGAATAAATGATAACAATATGTAAGCATTTTGCAACATTGTAATACTGTTAATGACATAACTGGTGCCTACCTGTAAGCGGCTTGTAATGCCATGAAGCATCTATCAATACACAGATAATACTACACTACAAAGGCACAAATACAGACTTGTGATACAGTTGCATAGCCAAGGTGCAGGAATACACTTGTACAGTGGTTCAGGCAGAAAATCTGGGAGATGAACATTGTGGATGCAGGACATACAGGGTAAACAGAAAAATCCTGTGAAATAAGCAGCAAAGTTGCCTGGTGAGATCCAGGCCCTGAGATCCAAAGAACAATCCTGAATGAAGATGAGATCCCTACCTTTTTATTTTTGCACTGAAGGGATCAAGGAGTGAAACAACACCAAAAGTGTTGAAATAGGCATGAAAAATGTTGTCCTCTTTTGATTATTTCTATTTCTCTCCTCTTTTTCAAAAGGCTTTTAAGCCAGATGAGCTGGACCTTAGTGACTAATATAGTGGAGAACTAAAGGCATCAGTAAGGGGTGGTCCCGTGGCATAAAGGAGAGCACTCTGGACTCTGTATCCCAAGGACCTGAGTTCGAGTCTCAGTGGGGACTGTCTGCTGGCAGTTCAATTCCTTCCTACCATCCAATCCTGTCAGATCTCGAATGCTCAGCAGGGTCAGCCCCAGTTAGTACCGGGTGCTGTGACAGTCCTGAGGACTTCACTGTCACTGTCCAAGCTCGCTCGGCCGTGGTAAATGGACCTCAGGACTTAAACGGTGAGGCCAGTTCTGTGCACGCTGTGCCTCACCTAAAACATCCACTGTGAAGGCCGGAAGGGCACACCCATGTGGGGAGAGCCCTGCCCAGATCTTCGCTCGCGAAGTCTGGCCATACATACAGGCATCAGTGTAACCAGCACAGCATCAACTCCTCACTGACAGCTAATTTCAGACAAGATTATTAAAAACTAATTTTCAAAATACAGTTGTATGGATGGAGAGGAAATAAAAGCTAGCCATTGGTAATGTGTCTTGTTAGTTAGTATCACTAAAGTGTAGTTTTCTTTTGAAGACTACAACTGGCCTGGTGTATTGATCACCTCTATACACCCTAAAGATATAAAGAAGTATAAAGGAAACCTAAAAGCTGGCGGACTGTCACATAGCTGGTAGACTGTATAAAACCCTTTGAGTAAATGACATTGATTTTAAATATCAGACCAAGACCCTTGCTATATGTTGAGTTTCAATATTTTGCCTTAAGAAGTCACGAACATCCTTCTTGTGATTGCTATTTCAAGCAAATGCTTTTTCATCATTAATAATGATAATTAAGAAATTAAGAAACTTGTTACTACTCTTTGTGTAGTAAATTAGGTTAAGTCCTTAGCAGTTTTGATGGTTTTAGAGAACTTTAGGTAACTTTGGTGGCCCCTGGTGGTTTCAGTGGCTGAAACGAGAATAGCTAGTCTGTATTGGGTTTATGTGGAAAGGTGTTTGCGGCAGGGACACTGCAGGGATGGTTATTTTGAGAAAGGACCAGGAGCACTTGATTGTGATCAACAGCTGGCTACAAGACACCCACAGCTGCTCAAAGCAGAGATGGTCAGCAACAGTGGTGGTACCGCTGTGATAACATATTTATTAGAGTTAAAAATTATGCACAGAAGCTGTGAGAGAGGAGGGAAAAAAAACATGAAAGAAGGAACTCTGCAGACACCAAAGTGGGGAGAGGGAGGTGCTCTAGGTGCTGGAGCAGAGACTCCCCTGCAGCCCATTGAGAAGAGCATAGTGGACAGATTGTTTCCCTAAAGCTCATAGAAGACTATGGTGCTACAGGGTCTTCCCCTGCAGGTCACTGAGAAGAATGCTGGAGCAGATATTCAAGCTGCAGCCCTTGGTTGGGTGCCTGCCATGGTTTAACCATGCTGCCAAGTACCACACAGCTGCTTTCTCCCTTCCATCCCCTACCCTACTCCCTGTGGAATGGAGGGGAGAATCAGGAAAAACCTGGTAAAACTGTCCTAGTTATGGTGACTTGGACCAGTGGGTGTAACCAAAACTGTATTTTACACCCTCCCTATAATTTGTCATGAACT
This sequence comes from Willisornis vidua nigrigula, assembly GCA_021164005.1. Taxonomy (NCBI): domain Eukaryota; kingdom Metazoa; phylum Chordata; class Aves; order Passeriformes; family Thamnophilidae; genus Willisornis; species Willisornis vidua. Next base: position 1,901,286 of record JAJPCS010000369.1, on the reverse strand, counting down.
GTTAATAATGGACCATTTGCAGCAGCTGCCCAGGGCACATCTGACACCTCAGGCTAGAGGTTGAGTGCTAGACAACTCTGTGAGATATGATGTGCTCCTATCCTCACACCAATGACTCAGACGTGATAACTCCCTCTGTGGAGGCATTAGCACCCTGAAAGCGCTACACAGCCTGAAGGATCATGTCTGCTAATGGGCCATCAAGGATTCCAGGAATACCCCCATGACTCACAGAGTAAATTACCCATTGTGAAACCCCTGGCCCTGGGGGAGGTACTGGGCATTCCCACTTAGACCTGAGCAAATGTAATCTTGGGGTTTGAGGACTTCTGGTACCACTCATCAGATCCAGAGGAGAACCAGAACCTCAACAGGACTGTGACCGCCACTCTCAACCAGGCTGCAACCATCATGCTCACCAACAGGTTTTCCCCTTCCTTTTACTTTGGACTCAGGGGAACCACAAGGGGCTCAGCAGAGGGGCAAATGAACAACATTCTGTTTGTGCCCCAGAGTGCTGGGTTACACATCTGGGTTTTGTAGGTTAAAACCAATTTTTCCTATATTATTGTATTTATTGTAATCTTTTAATTAAATTGTAACTCTGACTTACAATCTCTTTTGAGTTGAGTTTATTTTGCCTGCCGGTTTACCTATAAACCAGGACAAAAACTCAGGGTTACAGTTAAGAACAATTTAATAATTGAAACAAAGTAAAATAGCAATAACCATAACACCAATGGAGCAGAAAAGAGAGATACAACCCAAGAAAGGCAAATATTGCACAATGTAATTACTCACCACTGGGTGATTGATTCTGAGACCATCCCTCAGCAGTGATCAACACCTCCCAGCCAACTCTGTCCGAGCTGGGCAGGACATTCTATGGCACAGAATACCCCTTTGGCCAGTTTTTGACCCACCTTGGAGAAGTCTGTGAAGGACTGTTGTGTGTAAGGGACCTCATGTTGTATCAAGGAAAGAGAAATGATGAGGAAGAAGTGGTAGAGGCACAGTATTATAAACAGGCCACAACCCCTGTTTCCCATTCTCTACATGCTTGGGATTGTGTGTGTGTGTGTGTCTTTGTGTATAGGAGTAGACGAATCAGGAATGAAGGAATGAAGATGAGCCATGGATGAAGAGGAAGGTGGAGGGAGAGTGGTTTTAGTTTTGTTTAAATTTATCCTTACCCTACTCTTAATTGGCAATAAATAAAATTAATTTTCCCCAGGTTGAGTCAGTTTTGCTTGTGATGGTAATTGGTGAGTGATCTCCCAGTCCTTATCTCAAACCATAGGCTTTTTCATCATATTTTCTTCCCCTATCCTGCCGAGCAGGGATTGTGAGAGAGCAGTTGGGTGGGAGGCTGGCAGCTAGCCAAGGTCAGCCTATCAAATTGTCTCATACAGACTTATTTTGTTCTCACTAACACCAGTGGAGCCACAATGTTTCTAGCGTGATAAGAAGCTACCTATAATGCATGTTAGACATTTTAGAAATAGATATTTTCTTTAAAATATAGAAGTAGCCTAGCTACAAATGCACTCATTTGCTGAGAAGAAAATTGTTTGCATCTGCAAATTAATTTTTAAAAGCATGTATTATCATGAAAGCAGTCATTGCAACACCTAAATCTAGTAAAAAGATGCTATTTTGCCTGCCTTACTGTAGCTAATTGAGGTTAAAGCCAACTACTGAGAGATTTACATGGCAGTAACACCTCTAGCTACAACCCCCCCTCTATTTATAATTAGTTTTTCTGATGTAGAAAAATCACTTTTTCATAGCCTTGAACAGATTCTTAAAATTGCCTTGTAAAGCTGTCCTGGAAGAAGGAAGGCAGCCTTAAAGAACATGGTGCTGGCTACACACTCTACTGGTCAGGCAAACCCAAAACCGAAAGACACCTTTCAGGAGTTGGCTTCATGATTAAAAACTCCATTGCCTCCAAACTTGAAAATCTGCCAACAGGTTATTCCAATCGCATTACGTCCTTACGCCTCCCTCTACACAACAAGCAACATGTTGTTCTTTTTAGCGTATATGCCCAAACTCTCCAAGCTGACCCACTGGAAAAAGACAAATTCTACACTGACCTGCACCGCCTACCCAAAATGTTCCTGCAGATGATAAGATCATAATCCTTGGTGACTTCAATTCCAGAGTAGGTAAGAATTCTGAAGCCTGGAAAGGAGTCCTGGGCAAGCATGGCATTGGAAACTGCAACGACAACGGGCGCCTCCTGCTAGAGTTTTGTGCAGAACGGCAGGTCACCATCACCAACACTGTCTTTCAACAGAAAGACAGCCTGAAGACAACCTGGATGCATCCTCGATCCAAGCACTGGCACCTCATTGACTATATCTTAGTACAACAGAGAAATGTCAGGAGTGATGCCGAGTGCAGAATGTCAAACACACCACCACCGTGTGTCTTGCAAACTTAACCTCCACTTCAAGCCCAAACCTAAGAGAGGCGGCATTCCAAGGAGGAGGCTCCAAGTCAGCAATCTTCAAACAGCCACAGTGAGAGACAGCTTCCAGGTAAACCTTCAAACTAGACTTAAAGATAATCCCATAGGTCCCTCTCCTGAAACGCTTTGGCAACATATTAAAAGTTGCATCCTGCAGTCCTCTGAAGAGTCCCTAGGGTTCTCCTCCAAGAAAAACAAAGACTGGTTTGATGAAAACAATCAAGAGATCCAGGAACTGTTGAAGAAGAAGTGAACTGCTCACCAAGCACACCTTGCTCAGCCATCTTGCCATATAAAAAAAGCCGCCTTTTGTCTTGCATGCAGTAAGCTCCAACAGAAACTTCAAGACATCTAGAACAAATGGTGGCTCAACCTAGCAGAGAAGACACAACTATGTGCAGATTTGGGTGCCCAAAGAGGATTCTGTGAGGCCCTGAAAGCAGTGTACGGACCCACACAACAGGTTCAAAGCCCCCTACTGAGCACAGATGGTCAAATGCTTCTAACAGATAAAACCTCAATCCTGAACCGATGGTCTGAGTACTTTCAGACTCTTCAGTGCCAACTGTGTAGTCCAAGGCTCAGCAATTCAGCACATTACACAACAACCGGTGAAACATGAATTGGATGCAGCCCCTACTATGGGAGAGATACTCAAGGCCATACAACAGGTGAAAACTGGCAAGGCAGCTGGGGTTGATGGAATTCCACCTGAAATCTGGAAGCATGGAGGTCAAGCACTCCATGCCAAATTCCACGAGCTTGTTGTGCGTTGCTGGGAACAAGGGGAACTACCACCAGATCTCCGCGATGCAGTGATCATCACCCTGTACAAGAAGAAAGGAGAAAAATCAGACTGCTCAAATTATCAAGGTATTACTTTTCTCTCCATTGCTGGTAAAATCCTTGCAAGAGTACTTCTGAACAGATTAGTACCCACTATTGCAGAAGACCTTCTACCTGAAAGCCAGTGTGGTTTCAGAGCCAATAGGAGCACCACAGACATGGTGTTTGTTCTCAGACAACTGCAAGAGAAGTGTAGGGAACAGAACAAAAGGCTCCATGTAACCTTCGTTGACCTCACCAAAGCTTTCGACACTGTGATCAGAAAAGGTCTGTGGCAGATCTTGGAACGTTTAGGATGTCCCCGCAAGTTTCTCAAAATGATCATCCTGCTACATGAGGATTACCATGGACAAGTCAGATACGGTGATGCACTCTCTGAGCCCTTTCCAATAACCAATGGTGTGAAACAAGGTTGCGTTCTTGCACCAACTCTATTCACAATCTTCTTCAGCATGATGCTCCAAAGAGCCTCGGCAGACCTCGATGAAGAAAACGGCATCTACATCCGATATCGTACCTATTCAACCTAAGGTGACTGAAGGCCCACACCAAGACCCTGAATCACCTTGTCCGTGAGCTGCGTTTTGCTGATGATGCCGCCCTCGTTGCTCACACAGAACAGCTCTGCAGCACTTAACATCCTGCTTTGCAGAGCTGCTGAGCTTTTTGGGCTGTAAGTCAGCCTGAAGAAGACAGAAGTTCTCTACCAACCTGCACCTCAAGAAGTCTTCCATCATCCTCACATCACCATAGGCAATTCAGAGCTTAAGTCAGTCCAGCAGTTCACCTATCTGGGAAGTATCATTTCCTCAGATGGTAAGATTGACAAAGAGATAGACAACAGGCTAGCAAAGGTATACAGAGCCTTCGGAAAAACTCCATAGAAGAGTCTGGTCCAATAAACACCTGAAGAGAAGTACAAAGATCAGTGTCTACAGAGCCATTGTACTGTCTGCTCTTCTATATGGGTCTGAATCATGGGTCATCTACCGCCACCACCTGCAACTTCTCGAACGCTTCCATCAGCGCAGCCTCCATTCAATCCTAAACATCCACTGTCTGATTACGTGTCCAATGTGTCTGTTCTTGAACAGGCAGGGGTCACCAGTATCGAGGCCATGCTGATGAGAACGCAGCTGCGCTGGGCAGGGCACATCTCCAGGATGGAGGATCACTGCCTCCTGAAGATTGTGCTCTATGGTGAACTTGTCACCGGCTGCCGCAAGAGAGGAGCCCCGAAGAAGAGATACAAGGACTCCCTGAAACAACACCTCAGCCTTGGCCATATTGACTGCCATCAATGGTCCACTCTGGCCTCCCAATTGGGATTCATGGAGACACACCATTCACGATGCTGCTGCTTCCTTTGAGAATGCACGGAGAGTCAGTCTTGAGGAGAAAAGACAACGCAGAAAGAACCGTTCCTTGCCAATATCACCTAGGGAGATGTTCCACTGTGCCTTTTGTGACTGGACCTGCCTATCCCGTATCGGCCTTTTTAGCCACCAGCACGCTTGCAGCAAGTGTGGGTAGTGCCCTTCTCAAATCTTCGTTCGCGAAGCCTAGCCATGATGATGGTGATGACATATGTGCAAATAAAAACTAGCATAAAATACACATATTAAAAACTTATAGCAACAATCAAAATGTTTAATTCATAAACAGGACTTCTTCCTTTAAAAGAGATAATAAACATGCAACATAATAAATAACTTCCACTTTACAAATATTGACAACTGTCTGCTAAAATAGGTTTTAATTAATAGAAGTCTGCTGCACACCATTAATTTTCAGGGGTAGATTTACACAGTAATGAGTTGGCTTGACAACTGATGGTATAAGGCAACCTATATATATCCAAAAGGGAGACATAGCTAAATGCAGAGAAACAGATGACTGAAATGTCTGTCTTTATCAATTCAACTATGAAAAAATAAGATGGCCTGAAACAGGAGACAGCTGATGTCCACAAAAGAAACAGAAATTTTTCCCCTGTTACCAAAATATTGCAAGATGGTTTGCATCTAGACATTTCTATATGAAGCTAAAATTCTGTCCTTAGCCTCTCCAAAATCTCTGCATTGCAGGCAATGGCTCTGATTTTTATTTTAGTGATCCATCTCAAGTATCCATCTGGGTATGAGTCCTATTCTTATCCTAACTTTACAATATAAAATCATAGAGCTAGTATAGATGTAACAACTAACAGTCATACTTTCATAGGACAGACACACATTTATTTTTACCTCCTGCTTTTTAAAGCTCACAGAGAACAAAGAGATGATTTTTCAAAGATCTGATGAAAAACATCGAGTCATAAGGGAATATACACTAAAGATGGTGAGGTGGAATTTAATTAAAATATTGGCCCATAGTTGAAAACAAGCCAGCTGAGCAACCTGCTGAGATTAAAATCCTGTTCACCGAATTCGAAGCTAGACTTCCACTATGCTCTTCTAGCTGGGTCTTTGTACTAGTGCATAAGAGCTCAGTTGTTATTTTGGATCCGGGTTGTTGCTGTGATCTTGATCATGTGAAGGGGATTTTGGCAGGCTGCTCACATTCCTTTAAACTCTTGCATAATAGAAAACAGTTGTTGAACATGCTGCTGACCAATTTGCTGTTCCTCTTTTAGCCTCTCCTTATCATGGAGAATCTTGTCCTGCAGGGAAGCCGATGATGAAATTTTAGATGAAACATTCCGATACAGCAATTACCATGGAGAATGACTTTATAACTCACTACGCAGTCATCCTCCATCTAAGCTTTCCTTACTAGTGCTAGAGAACTACTGCTCTGGTAAGCTGAATTGCATGCCCCCTGCACTGCAACAAACTCAAATTAAAAAGCACAAAATTACCCTGAAATAGAACTTAACAAAATGAATTCACATAGTCAAGTGACAAAGTTGTAATTTTGAGCATGCCCTCTGCAAAGAAACACAAGAAAATGGATTATTTAGTTCTGGATTTGCAGGGGACAGTCTTTTCTCACATGATGCCTGTGCAAGACAAAAAATGTTTACCTGGGAGTGACTGCCAGGATGGACAGTGTATTTTCCAGGAGCATAGAAGACTCCAGTCTTTTTATTTCCCTACTAGCACCACCCAGGGACATAACGGCTGGCTAAGTTATGTAAAGACATATTACAATGTCTGCTAAGGTTAGAAATAACCCTCAAGTAACACACAGTAAGAAAGTGTTACTACTTTTTCCATCTTGGCCTTTGCAGTGGTAAATTCATATTCACAGCAGATGATGATTTCATCCCATTCAGCAAGGGATGCAGCACAAAACAGGTGCTCATGTTCAAAGGAAAAATCAAAGTAAACAAACTGGCACAATAGCACAGAGAAAAAGTTCTGGAAGGAGTTTACTAATGCAAATTTTTCTGTAAAAGAGTGGTTAGGTGTATGCAGGATAACTTATATGTCTATTCAACTTTCAGTTGGTTTTTTCCTATTCCTTCCTGACTGCTGACTAATTTCTGTTGAAGATTGATGGCAAATTCTCATAGACCACCTCAAGACTCTGGATCAAGAGGTTTGTTGTAAATCTGCCCCTACATTCTCATTGCTGTAGTTTGGAATCATTATGTAAATTCTCTCCCCTGCCACTAACTGCCCATGCCAGTAGTTAACAAAAAAAGTAGTTAACTGCTGATCACTTGGGTGGGGGCAGGTTTATCTCTTTTGTTCTTGGGGACTACACAGGGCTGTGAGTTGGGTGTGTGTGCAGGGGTTGAGGAGAAGCCGTCTCTCTGCTGCTGCCTGCCCCGGGACTGCTTCTGGCTGCTCGTGTTTTCTGCTTCTTGGACAAGGAACACAGGGGGAAGAGACAGAGTTCATCTGAGAGCTCACCACTCGTCTGTCTCGCTGGAGAGGGACTGGAAACTCACTCCGCAGCCAGTCGGGCTGTGACACTGACACTGCCTAAGTATAACTTTCCTCCCGGAGGAAAACCTGCTGGGTTTTGTTGTTGTTTTGGTTTGTTTTTCCTCTGTGGTGTTGGGGAAGTGATTTGCTCTGGTCTGTTTATAGTTATACCTATACCTACATATATAGATAGATATATATTTATAGCAGTTAGGGACAGTTATCCTTCTTGTATTAAAATTCCTTTTTCTTAAATTTGATAAAGAGTGGCGTGATTATTGTGGAGAAGGCCCCCTCCCCCCTGCTTGTGGGTAAACATTTTGGGTTTTTTCCCCTCAAACCAATACACTCATCAATATTCTTGAATTAAAAACTTACACTGTATTAGAAATAGAATTGGTGTTTTGCAGAAGCCAAAGAAACTGTATGGGTAAGGAAAAGAAAAACGGCAGAGGGGGTGGTTGAGTTTTATAACTGTTTGCTACTTTAAAAAGTGGTTTCAACCTGTTTTTCATGCCTTTGGAGGGCGAGGGGGTCTTGGGCCAGATAAGCCCATGGGGACAGAATGTAAGTCTCCTAGTACTAGCCAAGGTAAGGAAACAGGGACCTCCCTGGCCAGAGAAAGGTCTGTTTTTCCATAGCATGTGTCTGTCTCCTGGGCAAGAGGGACAGATTTGAATCAGCTGGATTTGTTAAACAAAATTTAGTTTTGCTTCAACAACTTTATCCCCTCTAAATTTTACTGGCAAGTGTGGGCATTTCTCACACACAATATTCACATGCAATGTATGTATGCATGCATATATGTATGTATTTATTTATTCACTTAGAAACTGGGAAAATGAGAAGCAGTGCAGTCTTTGCAAGTTTAATTCTGAACTGGATTTATTAATTTTTTGCCTATCATATTCTTTTTTCTGTCTAGGTAGTTTCCATGTATAAGATTTGAGGAGAGAAACTTCCTTCATGTAGCCCTTATTTAATGGTAGCATTTTACATTTATGAGGTAATGTGATTCAAAGGAATCCACTACACAGTACTCACTGTATAGTAAAGCACATCTTTATTCAGCTGGGGCACAGGTAGGGGTTAGCACTTCCATGTATGTGTCTGACATGTGCCAAAATTCCAGGGGTTTTTATACCCTGGAACAGGCTTTTTATACCCTGAAACAAACAATGCTGAATTTATCTATCTCATACATCCTTTGCAGGTCAGAACAAAGTGTGGTATGTGATTGTCTTACCTATACTTACTATACTTTCTATACCTATACTTACTATACTTTCAGTTCTCTATTTCCTATACTTGCTATTGCATGGTCATTATAAACAGTATTATCATTTCACAAAACTACCTCACCACCCATCCACCAGCCTGTTTGTAAAGTCATTGACTATGACTTCTACATGCTGAAATGTGGCTTTCCTGGTTTTATCTTACCCTTTCAGTTGGGTAGTTCTGCTTGTGAGTGGTTACATTTTACAAAATCACACTCATGGTAAGTTCTAAAGGTTATGCTGACATAGCCAGGCCTTAGGCCCTGGCCATAGATCTCTACCTACCCTGTTTCAATGTAGAAAGCACACTGGGCATGTATAAATATAGAGAATCACATCAGAAAGGTCATTCCATCCTACAAGGATCATGGTGAGTGCAGGGAAAGAAATGTGTGGCTATATTAGTGACATACTAGTTTATGATGGTATCTATAGGATTCTCAAATCCAAAAACCTTCCACAATCATTGACTAGGAGGGAGAACTCTAGATATAAGTGCCACACACCACAAGGTATTCATGTTCACCTCCGTATGGCAATGAGCCAAAGAGGAAATACGATCTATGAATATGAAATCATTATTCATTGCATCAGCTCTGCCCGGAAACCTACCTGCTCCTGTTTTCTCAGTAATTTGGAAGCTTCATTTTCTGATTGAAAAGTAATAGTGGGGTGAAACTGTTCAGATTTTCTTCCTAAAAATTCTAAGAAATCAAAAAAGAGAATACTTACATTGATGCTTTTTAAGTCCTAGTGCAAAGATGCTAATGTTTTCAATTTTCTACAACAAAACCCACACTATCATTTGAAGTGAAAATCTGTTTAGAAAAATCTGATGTTGTAGAGCTATGTTTCTAGTAGGTGCATGTGCAGAATGGAGCAATATAAAATAGGGCAAGACACCGGAAACATGCTCAGCTTGCAGTCTGTTCTCATTTTTTAGGAATGCAGTAACCATCATCACCCACTTCTTTCTAAAAAGCAGGTACACATAGAAGATGCACTACAGCAAAAAAGTATTTTTCATAATACTAAGGATGTACCTGAATCAAGACTCAAGCACTCTAGTCTGAACTGTCTGTAAAAGTGTCCTTCAAGAAAGATATTAGAGACAACAATAACACATAACACATCCCCATCGAATGAATTTATGCATCTTAACAAATTTAGAAGAGTGTGTTTAGTTGCATATTTAGTATGTTGTGGGGCTGGTCCGGTGGTGTAATGGTGAGCACTCCGGACTGTGGATCACAAGGTCGTGAGTTCAAGTCTCAGTGGAGACCGTACCGGGCTGTTCAATGCCTCCCTGCCGTCCCATCCCATCAGATCTTGGATGCTCAGCAGGGTCAGCCCCAGTTAGTACCGGGTGCTGTGACAGTCCCGAGGACTTCACTGTCACTGTCCAAGCTCACTCGGCCGTGGCAGATGAACCTTAGGACTTAACGGTGGGGCCAGTTCTGCGCACGCTGTGCCTCACCTAAAAAATCCACTGCGCAGGCTGGAAGGGCACACCCATGTGGGGAGAGCCCTGCCCAAATCTTTGTTCGCGAAGTTTGGCCACACAAACATACATACAGTGGTATGTTGTGATATATAGAGGTGAATTTTCCAAAATAGGAACTCGGTGTCTCAGATGCTTTCCAGATATCTGTTAAGGAAACTTCTCAATCTGACCATTCAGGAGACTCCCTGACAGTCCCGCTCCCAATGCCAGAGACTTTCAATACTGGGGCCAAAGCCTTTCACATGAGGAGGCTCCAGGATGCCCACTGGTGCCCCTTCTTGACTCCCCAAACAACCTCCCTTCCTCACACAGTCAGACCAGGTTCCCTTACTGGTTTGGTCCCAGGTTTTCCATAGGAGAGTCACAGACATCTCATTCCATAAAGCAATTCATTCACGGTACTCTTACACAGAAACTGCCTTAGCTGGTGCTTCCTAGTAGGACTCCCCAAAAAGGAACCCCTGAGCTTTTATTACTTCACAATCTACTCGCACAAATCTGACTCCCCTGAGAGTCCTAAGCTCATGCTGTGCCTATCAGCGCTCGTTCCTCTGGCTGGTGGCACCCAGCTTTGTGCCCTTTGTTATGCAAAGAGTTGGCAGTTCACAGCCTTTTGTCTCTCTGGGCTCCCACCCAGAGCTCAGTCTGCAGCTCAGTCTGGGTCTCAATCTGCAGTTTGCAAATGGAATTACCTGCATCAGATGTATTTGTTTCTCAACACATATTTTCAAAGTTCTTTTGGTCTATGATTCCAGGCATATGCGAATCTCCTGAAGCCACATCAACCAAGACTGCTACAATTAATTTCTAAAAGCATGGAGTGAAGTCGGGGTCCAGAGAGAAGCCTGTCAAATACAATAAATTCCTCAAAAGAAATGTTGCCTAAAATGGTGGAAAAACCCCCCTTTGATTCAATGTTAGTATTGATAAAGTAGACAGCAGTTCTTTAATGAAAGCTGTGAGGAACAACTGGTAGCACCAGGATGCCATTTGGTGTGGCATCAAACTCCAGACATACCCTGCTTTCAGTAAAATCCTAACTGACCCATAAATTTGTGACTGGCAGTCAGTCACTTTTTACTATAAAAGCTTAACTCCTTTCATACAGACAATATGCAAGAATTCCAAGATTACAGGTTCCTTTGGGAACTGCTTGAGATTTGCACACTTTCTACAGAACTTAAGTGAGTGGCAAAGTATGAATGCTACTTTCAAAACACAAATTAACAAAATTTGTCAAGAAACATCTATGTCATGGGTCCAGACCTTGCCTGTGACCTTACTGAGAATCCGCATACAACTACGATGGAGAGAGAGAGCAAGTCCCTACGACTCTCATATTCATATAAGGGAAAACTGATATTCAAGGTTATTTAATAGTGTTAAGCTCTACTTTGCAAAAAATACAGAGATTTGTCGTGTTGTCCAAACCCATAGGATTGGAGATTTCTGTTCATCTGTTCCAGCTGGGGCACTGGGTCATATTAAATAGTGGCACACTGACACCCTGCATACTATCTGGACAAGAGTCATCTCAGGTACCGTTGACTACTCTCACCACAGTCAAGGTTGCTGACAAAGAACCCTAGACTCACTAATCCACAGTTAAGAAGGCCTCGGCTCCTGGGGTAAGCGGAACAGAGACTGTTATAGATAGAGAAAATGTAGTTTAAACTATTTTTCCGTATGTAGTATCTGTATTGCTAGTAAACATGAATCAGGTTTGGAACCAAAATTTGCATTTGGCTCTACTCTAGTTCAAAATGTCATAAAAATGTTTGCTGGATTTGTATTATGAAGTAGAACAGGCATCTACTACTTGTCCTGGAGGCAGGGCTGCAACTCCTTTTAAGTTCAAACTTGGATCATCTGCAGTCTTCCCTAAAGGAGATAACTCTGCATTTAAATTAGTAATAAAACAATTTGCCCATTATGCAAATATCTCACAGTGGATTCTTTAGTAATTTGAAGTAATTTAGGATTAATTAATTGTTTTACTGAGCAATGTTTTAATACTTGAACACTTATTATATACCTTATTGGGTAAATAAAGTACTTGATAATTTATCTGTTTACTACTGTTGTTACTGGATAATTGGAAAATCTTCTCAAGTAAGTAACTGATGGAACACATGACACATTTAAATTGTTCCCTCCAGCAAATAATTTATGTAGTAATTATATTGTAGCAATAGTTTTGAAATTATTTTCACTGAGGATCACATGCAGGTTGTGCACTTAGCCTGCAAACTCAAATTTTCTTGTGATACCATAAAATGTATGAAATAGACCTTAATAGTTTCTATCAAATAAGGAGCTTATTAACTTTTAATTTGAAAATTGCTGTGGAAATTTCCATCTGTGAGACAGTAGTGAAGAAATAATATCATCTGCTTCATTTTTGCTGTCTTTTTCTATCCAGTAATAAAGACCTTATGAAGCTGAGTGAATGCTTTGTAGAACTGAGATCTTAACCAGCAAAAAATGAAACTTGTTTGAAAGACAAGTAACCTAAATGTCACTCTTGTTTCATGCAGAATGAAGGCTATTTACATGTCATCCCAGTTCAAAGCATATATTGGTACTGTTGAAAAAGCTTGAATCTATGTCAGGTATCAAAATGTGTGTATTTCTCACTTTGTAAACAAGTTCACACTAAAAGGAAGTCTTAGGTCAATGCTGGAGTCGGCCTAAGTGCATTTGGCCTTACCATGTACCTTACATTTCTTATTCACAGTCATGTATTAACAAAGTGCTGATGGATCTATCCAGCACACAGATTCAGAAGTAGGTGTAAAGATGTTCCCAGTACTAACACTGGCATCCTTTCCAGTTTCCTAAAGTAATTCACTGTGAGGATTATAAAGGTTTTTTGAGTTAGGAGGGCTTTGGGGCTGTAGGCAGCCCTCTAGGCCTTAGCAGGCTGGCACCTCTAGGTACCGTATGAGAACAGAGAAAATTAATTAATCCTGTAAGAAAAACTAGCAAGCTAACTAAAACAAAGTGAGATAAGGAGGACTGGAGAGAAGCAAACATGAGAATGGAATGTGGGAAGATAAATTTCTCATGAAAAAAAGGTACATCTGAACAGGGAGTAACATCCAGTTAGAAGCTGTAATAAAGTTTATGGACACTGCTATTCAATTTATGGCAGTTGGCCATTGGTGGGATTTTACAATATATATTGTGTAACTTGTAGTTAGAGTTTGCTTGCTGTTTTCTATTTTCTTTCTTTTTCCTTCTTCATGGTGTGATATAATAAACTATCTTGTGTGTGACACCCGCAATCTGTGCTCCTTTTTGTCTGCCACAATGAAACTATGAAAACAATTCACCTCTCCAGTAATGTTAACAGGATCACCTCTGTATTTATTATTATAAACTCTTCTATGTGAAAAAAAGAGTATACTTCCCTTTTGAAACATCAACCCTTCCTTGCCTAGCATGGATGCTTGTCTGTGGAACTCCAGCCTGCTTCTATTCAACTCTGTTGGGCTCATTTTGCAAAGTCTGAGAACAGAGGAGAAGGAGTACTGGTCTTAGCCACAGAGCTTTGTGAAGCTCAGGTCTGCCTTGCAGATCTTAGCTGGGAGCAAATATGGATATATTAACTCTCTAAGTCACCTCTGCAGCTGCTACTGAACAGGCACATGTGGCCATCAGCCACAAATAGTTCAAGTCCTGCAGGAGTCAAGCTGCCAAAGGCTAGGGAAGTGGAAAAGGAGCAGGCACTACCACAGGATGCCTCTAGTATCTCTCCATAGGCCATTGAGGGTTTTACTAAAGAAGAATCACCACTCCCTTCTACTCTCTCTGAGAGGCATACAAGTTCTGATATAGGAGTGTTTCTCCTGTGATTCTTTCTGTATAAAAAACATGCACTTTAAGGACCCCCAAAATAAAATTCAGCTCTGAAAACATAAACAAATAGGCAAAGTCTATCTGTGAAGGATACATTTTGCATTTGCCCAGAGGCAAAAGAAGATAGAAATTATGTCCAGTGGATTCAGTGCACTGGTTTTTCTTCCTTGCAATAAACGTGAAGGTTACTATCATAGAGAAGGAGACAGGTGCAATACTTCACCCTTTTCTGCTTTACTTTCAGATAAATATGCACTTCCTTAATGTATCTAAAAAACCTATGTGTCTACTAAGAGAAAGAAATGGAGAATTTATCTTTGTTGATAAGAAGTTGAAATGGTTATTGTACTACCGACAGGTGTCCATCCTGCTGCAGAGTGGTGATTCTGTTGATTGTATTTCTCTTTGCAGATTTTAGATGGAGCAAACCTCCTCCCACAAACATACAAACACACAAGACTGCAACTGGACATATCTCAAACAAAGAGAAAATTGCTCTGTAGGGAAATGAATGATGATTTTCCTTTGTTTTGTCTGGAAATCTGATTTAGTGAATGGAAGCCCAACTCTTCATATCAACAGAATAATACTAGTAGATACTACCATTAGGTCAAATCCTGCTTATTTCACCAGACTAGTGGCGCTGCATTAGAAGGGACTGTAGCAAATAAAGAAAGATTTATTGATTATATTTTAGGTTCTACAGTGGTGGAAACTTTGCAAATTTGAAAAATGTCCCTTATGATTGATCAGGCTTACAAATTACATAACTTTGTACATATTAATACAAATTAGTATTATTAATATGTCTATATACATAGAAGTATCTGTTAGAGATATATACTTTAATAATTAAGAGAAAACAATTATTCTTCTTTAATAGTGAAGAAAAAACAGTCCAGTTTAAATTCTGAATATGTGATCACACCTTAAAAACATTTCAGTGGACCTAAGAGTAATAAATCAGCTTTGTTTCACCTGCTTGGTTTAATGTTCTATTATTTAATTATAATATTTATTATTCAGTAGCGTTGTGCTGTATGATCCCTGTCATAGAGTTCATCTGAATCCTGTGAGGAGGTTTTTAACTAAAGTCAGCTGCTGCATCTAAGTCTGACAAGACAAATAAACAAGCTGCTGATGCTCATAGTCTGCCATATTAACACACTGAAATGTTGATTTGTCTGTATACATGAAATGTCTTAACAGCTGAATAGCATCCTTGCTACAGATAGAGCTCTCTTGAGCAGAAAAACAGAGTGGACTGCTTATACGGACAACCAGAGATGGTGATGTGCACCCACTGGTTGCTTTCTATACATGTGATGGCACAATGAGGAAGACAGAAAATACATTTAGACTAGCTTAAGCTCACAGCTCTTTAAAGTTACAGATCTATCTTTGCATTTTTCGTATACTTCTGTCACTTGGAAGTACAGACATCCCATGCTCCAGCTTCCTCATTTTCAGGAAGGAGGAGATACCTATTCCATACTTGCCCTTGACCATCATCAGGGACGCAAAGGAAAACTAATGGTCTTCAAATAATTTCAAGGAGTGACTGAAGATCAGCCTGTTACAAATCTTTTTTCTTCCTGACACCATTCACTGATAAGACAGACAGGCTTCTTTTGGTATCCCAGTAGTCCAGTGGAAAGAGTAACCCTGAGGTGAGGGCTGTTGGATGCAAAGAGGATCAAAACAGGAAAAAAAAAGGAAAGGAGAACAAAATGCTAACTATTGTGTAAGGAAGTCTGAATGTCAGTACCTCATGTCTAAATATGAACCTGTTCTATCACTATCATTAAATGCTGGTCATTGGCTACCAGGGGAAATTGTGACGGCTGAATCTCCACAGGCACAGTTACCGTGTGCCTTTATGAAAGGCTTTAAGAGGCTTCTACCTCTATCATTAAATAAAGCACTGACTGCATCTAATTTCAAGTTTTTCTTGGTAGTTTATTTTGTCATCCTTCTCGTCATGGGTTACAGCTACTTAGGGAATTGTGGAAAGAAAGAGTGACTATGTTTACATTAACATTTTTCATCCATTCCTGTGCAGGAATTTACAAACTACAGAAGGGGCTACTTGTAGAACTATTTTCTCGACAGTTACACACAATTTTAAAACTTCCACACACCATCCAAACTATCTAACAACACACGGCTATAGCTGAATTTTAAGTAATAAATATTTTATAAAATTGCTGGATCCAAGCAGTTTCTATATAACTTATTTTAACTTTATAAAAAGACTCTTTACATGTATTCTTCCACGGAGCTTCTGCAGGCTTCTTCTCTCACTTCTGCACCAGCTCAAGGTATTTAGATAGATTCTATTCTTTCCTCAGCAGCTTGCACCTGCAAATTTGTCCTTGGTTCTGTAGCCTGAAAATGTATGTGTTCCAACAGGAAATGACTTATCTGTCTGCACTACTGTATTTCTCACTGAAATTGAGATGGGTCAGAAACAAGAAACTGCAGTATCTAAGTGCAAGATGATTTACAAAGAAAACTTATTTTATTGCCCACACGAGAGAAACCACCAGGATGACAATATAAGTATTCAATTCCTTTCTTACTTCTCCTAAACTCTTTTAAGAAAAAGAATGAAACAATGGAAAAGTGCAGGGGGTGTCTGCTGCTTTTTGCTTGAATTTCAAACTCCAAAAGAATTTCTTTCACTACAGAAATTGTCAGGCATTTTCCTTAATGTACTGAAGTCAATTTACAAAGGAGGGCTAGACCAAGAAGCTATATTTATCAAAAAAGGATTGTACACAGAAAACTGTTTTTACTCTCTTAAAATCATATAATTGCAGTGGCATTGGTAGATGCTCTACTTATAACATGACAAACTCTTGTAACTACCACAAATACTTAATAGCAGAGTGCATTTCAAAGTTCTTGCCCTTAACAGCCTCATACTTCAAGATCATTTGGAAAATACAACCAGCTTAGACTGTGACTGCCAACTGTGTTAGTGAGCTAGATGGCAGAAAGAATAGTACACAATTTCTCTAAAGAGCATCCTGGATAAGTACTTGCATGTCGATGTTCCTAAGGTGTAGATACAAGCACCTTGGGACAAGGGCTATTGATGCTTCTCTGAAAGAGATATATTATAACTACATTCTTATCCTATGGGGTGGTATTTGCTATGGTAACATAAATATTAACTAATAATAAATGCTATCATTCTATCTGTTTCAGCAATTGCTTCTCAATATCAACACCGTTCATCAACTGATTAATTCCTGGACTTTTGGGTTTTTTTTTCTCTCTTTAATTTTCTTTGATTTTGCATTTTCTTACTTACCAGTTGTAAATGTTTCTACTTTGGCATAAGATTTTCAGAGGTATGGGGGACAGCTGACTAATTTTTCTCTTTATTTATGCTGCAGCCTGGCTTAGTAATATAATTTTTGTTAGGAATAGCATGAATACATGCAACAGAGCATTGTACCTTGATATACATACACATGGCTCAATGTGTACTATAATTCATTCTCAGCTAGCATTTAGTAACTATTAGTCCATTTCTCCCCTACTTGGGCAGCTCCTTAGGGTTCACATCATGCTACTGATACTCACTAAGTTGAAGCATATTCCTTTTTTCATATTCTTGTTTAGCATTGCTTATGAATTTAATTTTTTACCATTTTTTGTAAGTATGCATTTGAAAATAAACTATTTGAAAATACAGGCTAAATTCAATTTGATTTGAAAGCTGAACATTGTGTAAATTAAGCATAATGAAGCTGTGTTTATAATAGACATTATATCATAATTTTGCATGCAGTTTGCCATTCCCTCTGTTTACATTGAACAATGCACAAAATCCTTTTACTCATCTCAACATTACTTTACATCCATAAAATACATGTTTCATTTTTGCACTTGCATTGACTTCTGTGACAAAGAAAAACATTTAGTTTTGTGGCCTGTATAAGTGCTACTCTTCAGGTATTTTCCATCTATTTTGAATGCATCAAAGCTCCTTGACATGATAGAACTCACCCTATTCATTAATGGCTGAGTATATATATTGCTGATGGTTTTAACAAGGCCTCTATTGTGTATGAAGGATTAACATAGGTTAGCCAAGTTTACCTGCTCTATGCTCTTGTTTTGAAAATCTAGTTTGAAAATGAAGACAGACAGGAATAAAATCACTCTTGATCCAAACATTTTGTTGTTGTGCTCTATTTGACAGCTTGCCTGTAGGGAAGGCTCATAGTCTTCTCTCCGGCTGCTATACTAAACAACCATGACCTTGATGGGACTTATACCTCTTTGAGTCTCAGAATGCATCAATTATGAGATTGCACTTCATCCCTGACCTCAGAAAGACACATGAAAATGCATTGTAGGATGAAAAGCATAGGAAATTACATAGGGTGAAGAGATGCTACCAGGAAATGGATTCTTCACAGGTTAAGACCCGTACAGCTTGTTTTCTCTTGTGAGTTGCAGGATTCTTAAATTAGAGGTTTATACATCTCTAAAAATAACAAGACCCTAGTAAGAAACACCCATCAGTGCAGTGCATAGGTGCTTAGGTACCATCATCCTCAAAAAAAGATCTGCCATTGAAATTGGAGAGTTACTCATCTTGTGGAAAAAAACTCTCTTACGTTTTGATAGAAGAGCCTGAGTCTAGTGGGAGACAGAGCTATGCTACAGGGGAAAGCAGAACTGCAGCCTGCTCAGAGGTAAGTTGCGATGTGTTATAAATGGTACAGAGGTTAGAATTTAGGCTTATACAGTGCTGATGTACTTTCTAATGTTATTGCTAATTGTAAAGCAGAATTGTAGAGTGCAAGTCAGCAAAATGGCCTGCAAAGGTGGATGGCAAAGGCAGCTGGAGCATGTTTCTGTGCTGATATCTAAGGGGTGGCATAATGTGATGACATTTCATTACAGCTGAGAAAATTGCTCACTCTTTAATACACAGGTTCAGGCTAGAAATACAGTAGATACTATATTCCTGAGGTGTTCGTTACTAACCTCGGTAATTCACAAGAAGAGACACGTGCTGTTATGATTCACCCAGTCTTTTATGGTTGAGACACAGAACTTACTAAGATATTACAGTTGTCTTTATAATGAGCTAAAATCATTCCACCATTGCAAGTGAGCCAAAGTAATTGATGATATTGTGTATGTGTTTACAGACGTAAATACTGATATTGTGTCCAATATGGGCATTATTTCAATGTGGTGAGGATGGTTTTTAAACCGGATTACATTTGCATTAAATGGATCAATGACAGCCAATGTCTTGAAGAGTGAGCAGAAACTGATGTGCTAAAGCTATATTTTTAACTGAAGTAAAATTCTACTTATACAGATCAGAGCTTAGTAATAAAAGATCTGTAAAAAAGAGATTCCAGTGATCATAGCTTAATCTTCAAAAAATTCTAGTGATTTTAAAAGGTTAATATTAGAGAAACATTTCTTTACGGTCCTTTTTTGATCTTTCCTCTGTCTGAAGGCAAGTAGACCTTGTCTCAATTAAAAGCTAAAAAAGGAATAGTAATTTTTTACTATTTTTCCTTTACTGGAACTGCTTGACTATTTGAGAATAATCTTGTCTTGTTAAATTGCTAAATGGTTAAATACTACAATGAATTTCTTTTATGTAGGAAGCATTTTCTCCCTACAGTAGTCACTGTAGGCAGTAAAACCATGTACTGTGGCTCTTGTAGGACAGAACTCTGCAGAACAGCCAAAATGGAAATATATAACTTCAGCTTAGCCGTGTTCTTAAGTCTTGCCTGCTTACATAGGGCTAAAGAACATATTTACAAAGTTTACTGAATTGAAAGAGGGTGGTCACTAAGCTTTAGACTGCCTGGAAAAGGCATGGCCATTTAAAGCACGAGTAAATGGCAGCCAGAAAGCAAAGCATTACAGCTTTTCAACTTTTGTGTGTTCTGACTGCTGAATGGGCTGCAGTAGGTAGAGGCTTCTTCAATTGTCCTTCTTTGACTTAGAACCTTATGTGTAGGCAGAGTTTCTTTGGTGTTACTGCCTTAACAAGGGGCAGTGCTCACAGTAGTTTAAATTTGAGATGGTTTATTTCTTAGTAATGATCTGCCCCTGTTAGGGTCCCAAACTGATGTCCTAGTTTTGAATGGAACGTTGCAAAGATGACAGAATGTTTGAAACTCTCACACACTTGATGTAATACTTCTCATACTCCTCTGTTGATTTCAAAGCAATACACTATTTCTACTCACTTTACACCATCTCCAGGCCCTCAGCATTAGACTGGGGATGAACATGAACAACAGCTGTTTTTCACTAGACTTAAATATGGGTACACTACCCATTTTAGTATTCTGCAGAATAAGTGGGACACTCTGAAGGTTCTCTTTACTTAGGATTGAGTATTTCAAGGCAAAGCTGCATTTCCTAGGTTTCCTTCACAGTCTTTGTTCAGAGATCCTGCCAAGCTTTTACTGGGTGAATCAGTTGTGCTTCTTTAAGCTCTTTTAAATCAAGTCCCATATATGAAGAGAATTGGAGGTGTGAGCTGTCTTCTACAATAGGTCTTCTGGCAAGACAGGTGTTTTAATGGATTTATATAGAGAAAAAATGAGCTAGGATATGTATACTGATACTTTACTGTTAGACAGATGGAACTTTGCTAAGTTTCCTACCTGTATAAGAAATTGAAACCTGCATTTGTTTGTGTTATTTTTCTTGGAAGGTACGTAAGCATTAGAAGACTTTTAGGGAATCCTTTTAAATCAAGAATTAAGGACAACTTTATTATCCTCATGAGTGTGATTTTCTCCAGTAAGTAATGTTGACTTGTTCAAGTGCTCAGGTCAGTTTATGAGTTTTAGATGAATGTCCATATAAATACCTTGGGTTCTATTTACTGATTGATCTGGGGTCTGTTTCTTCCTTTCATGGCAGTTCTACTTTTTCGTAGTGGGGTTCAAGAATACTCTAAAAATATGCTCTACAGTTCTGTGTGTAAGGGCACCCACTTCTCATTTGAATTACAACCTGAAGTCAGAAGCTGAATCAGTCTTTTACCACCTAGCTACAGAGTACTCTCCTTCAGAAGCAGTAAGAAATGCTCTCACAGAATTTAGTTTCAGATGAGAGGAGGGAGACAACAAAGAATCTCTACTAACTAGCTCAACCTTAAGTTAGGAATTTACCAGCTGTCCATCGGAAGCTGTCTTCCATTATATCATTGTACTTTCTCCTTTTGCTCTGCCAAAGATTTAAAGGTGGAAATTGGAATGAAAGTGAGAGCATATGTCAGAAGTACCTAATGAAATCAACATAGCTTGAGTACCTAACTACAAAAAACAAGTGAGTTAAAGTTTGTTGTTAACCTCTGTATTCTTTGTATGCTTCTGATACAATATTGCTTCAAAGCCTTAAGATGAAACCCCTATGAAAATTACTCAATGCATATTTACATTACAGCTCTGGAATAGGGAGAGGAGTTATTAAAACTGATACAATATCTATCCTGTTTAGGAAGTGTAAATGAAGATGTGGGCGATGTCTCCAGTCTCTCTAGGCCATGTCATATTTGGTTATCCAGTATTCTTGTATGCAGCTTGAAGGTTAAATGTTGTTTTATATGTAAAGGAGGACCTTCAATATTTTGTATCTTCAGAGCAGTGAAACAGCAAAGTAACAACCAAGTATCAAAATGGATGTCAGTTTAAAGGAAAACGATACAGAGACAGCCAAGAAAAAGTGATTAGTTTGCAGTAGTACTGTGAAAAAGAAAAGCACTTAGACCAAATAGGTTTTTCATTCTCTGGGCAGTTCAAGGCATCAAGCAAGTAGATCAATGAAAAGTTTAACAGTACCAGAAAAGTTCCCATAAGATTAAGTACTGGAAAAATATGTAGAAGTGCCCTGGCAAAATACTTGTGTAATCCAAAAACAGTACCAGAGATTAATGAAAAAGGTAATGCAGTCTTGGATACCATTATTAAAAATCTCTTTCACTAGACAGACATTAAAAATAGACGCTGCTGGGGTCTGGAGAGAAGATCAAGCACAGCTCATTCACTGCAGACCCTTCTAAGTGCCCAGTTTCTGTCTGCAGATGTAAAAGATGGGAATGTTTGGAATCTGACTGCAAAATCTCAGAAGTGATGATAATGCTGTTAAATCAAAACACTGGTCATTGTTACATCCTACAGATTTGCAACTAGGTGCTAAATTAAGGATCACAAATTGATTAGTGATGTGTTTGGATTTTCTTTTATATAGTTCCGAGCAGATATAGAGCGGAATACAATCTTGCTTTGTTGCCTGAATGTATGTTTATCTATGATACATCTGAAGGCTTTATTATTCTATGCAGTAATCAAGAGCTATGCATCCTGACTAATCCATCATTAGAATTGTACTCATCTGGATTCAGTTTTCTTGTATCATTCCTTGGTACTTTATTGGATCTTGGGACCCATATGTTCCTCCCAACATGGAGGTAACCTGTAATAAAGTATGTATATCACCATACACAGATCAGTATCTTATGCAGAGACTAGCAGAAACAAGTACTTATACCACTGTAAAAGTATTCCTCTCACTTAAGGAGGAAAAGAAGAAAAAAGATGAGTGATAGAATGAAGGAACTCATCAGTTATTATCTCTTATGAAGGTCATAAGGTAAGAGGGATTTGACGAAATCTACTATGAACTCCCTAAGTGGATCTCATCAATTATGGAACCATCTAATATCCCAACCTAATATCTCAAGTCAATTTCAGTATGTCTTTAGGGACCCTAGATATTTTCTGTATCCTACTGAAAGAAAAAGAAGCCTCTACCAGTTGGGAAGTGAGGAGCATTTGGGACTGCAGTTTAAAAATTACCCCATTCTAGCACATGGATTATCCATGGATTCCATGGCATGTCTGGATTTTCAAAAGAACAAATCTTTTGGTCAGCACTCTCCTAGACACCTCTGCAGGATGATTGGAGGTATGGAAAAAGCAGAGATCACAAAATGAACAAATGAGCAAATCATGGCTTTTTTCCTTCTGATGTGAATTTAGTGCTTACAATGGTCTGCTCTTGGAAATTAATATCTCATTTATACAGCCTTGAAAATTAGTGAAATTCAAGAAATATCTGTGGAGTATTGCTTGTGATGCTCATCTCAGAGCTGGAAAAATCCCACTATAGAGATGCAAATGGTCTTAAGTTCCTCTGTTACGTCTTCTGAATGCCCTATAATGCTGCTTATTTTAGGAAATATTATTATGTCTCTAATATAGGAAACATTTTTATGTCTCTAAACACAAAATGCCAGGTTTTGAAAGGAGACATTTGTGAAGTGAAAGTGAGATTCATGAACAGCCACCATGAAAACTATTTATTGACCATTCCAGGAGAATATATAAACCCCAGGAAGGGGGCGGTGACATATTTGAATGAGCCATGCAACCTTCCACGAACCAGCATTGCTCCTTCAGGGGCATGTGCATGCATCAACTCCTCCGTCTGCAGCCCTGATTGCTTCCGGGAAATGCAGTCTTCCTGCTGTTCTTCTGCTTTCGATTCCCTGTGTCTGTGCCTGTAAACGTTTACCTAAAACCAATCCCTACAGACATTGTTGTTTATTCTGCACAGGGTGCAAGGTGGAAGCTTTCCACAAATCAATTATGTCAAAGAGTAAAAGACAAGAGAATCTGATAACCTGCCTGCCTAATACATACATAGTTACTGCCTACCTACTGCATAATTGTTTCACTTGCATGACCTTACATAATACATGTCTCTCCTGTGTGGGTCTCTAGTGGTCTCTTGTGGTTGTTTGAGGAGATGACCCCTACTCAATTTTGAGCGAAATTGAGTTCAGAATGTGCAGAACAGCAGGTTGCATGCCAAAGAAGATCTGGTCTGTAACTTTGCACCACATATTCTCAGACAATTACCAAGCAGGTCATAAATCACAAAAGCTTTCCATAAATTTTGGGAAATATCTGCTTAATACACCTGATAAGAAAAAACGCTGCAAAAAATAACTACTAAGAGAAAAATTTGTATCTATTAGCAGTAAGGTATTTATTGACAATGTTGGAGGCGAGCCAGTTCATACTGGGCAAAAACTTGCCTAACTTGTTTGTGGAAAATAAGTTATTTTATAGTCTTAAGTCCATAGTTAGCACCTTCTAATTTCCATATTAATGACTAGGCAGAATCTTGGGTGGAGCTTTCTCTTTGGCTTCGAATTTGGGTAATGGTCTCCTGACTTCATCCCTCAGGGTGGTCTTGAAGTGTCTTCATCACTGCTGGACTTTACCATTTCATCCTATTGAAACGTCTAGATTAGTTAAATGCATGACTTCTAACCCATGGT
This sequence comes from Willisornis vidua nigrigula, assembly GCA_021164005.1. Lineage (NCBI taxonomy): Eukaryota > Metazoa > Chordata > Aves > Passeriformes > Thamnophilidae > Willisornis > Willisornis vidua. The sequence continues at coordinate 1,877,087 of JAJPCS010000369.1, read as the reverse complement.
ACACTGGTCTCTATAATTACTAGACAGTACATACCAGAACGAAGAGATTTAGGGACTCCAAGCTGTTCAGTGGCTGTGCTGTGCAAATAGCATTTTGCAGAGCAGAATTGGAAATTTCACAAAACTAGGCTTTTTGGTCTCTTTTCTCTTTCAACACCTGATAGCATTTTTTATATTCAAAACACGGGTTAAAAGTGAGAATGATACCATCAGGTTTTGTCTGCAAGAGAGATCAAAGGAAAGGAGAGGGACAGCTGTGAAAGATAATAAAAAGTGCTTTTATAAATAACAACAAAAGAAGGGCCAAGGAAAATCTTCATCATTTATTGGATTGGGGGGAAATTGTGACTAAGGATGAGACTGAGGTTCTTAATGCCTTCTTTGCCTCATCTTTACTAGACAGACCAGTTATTCTCAGTGCAACCAGTCCCCTGAGCTGGTAGGCAGGGACAGGGAACAGAACAGATCCCCTGAAGTCCAGGTGGAGATATTTAGAGAACTAGGGGTGGTCCTATGGTGTAAAGGAGAGCACTCTGGACTCTGAATCCCAAGTCCTGAGTTTGAGTCTCAGTGGGACCGTCCCCTGGCAGTAAATGCATCCCTGCCATCCCATCCCGTCAGATCTTGGATGCTGAGCAGGGTGAGCCACAGTTAGTACCGGGTGCTGTGACAGTCCCGAGGACTTCACTGTCACTGTCCAAGTTCTCTTGGCCGTGGCAGATGGACCTTAGGACTTAAAGGGTGGGGCCAGTTCTGTGCACGCTGTGTCTCACCTAAAAAATCCACTGTGCAGGCTGGAAGGGCACACCCACGTGGGGGGAGCCCTTCCCAAAACTTTGTTCATGAAGTCTGGCCATACTTAGTGACCTGCTTTGCCATTTAGACACTCAAAAGTCTTTGGAGTCTGAAGGGATTAATTCAAGAGTACTGAGGGAGCTGATGGAAAAGCTCGCTAAACCACTCTTCATCATTTATCATCAGTCTTGGATAACTGCGGAGGTCCCAGATGACTGGAAGTTGTCCAGTGTGATGTCCATTTACAAGGAGGGGCGGAAGAAGAATCTGGGAAACTACAAGCCTGTCAGCCTGACCTCGGTGCCAGGGAAGTTCCTGGAACAGACTGTCTTAAGTACCATCATGCGGCATCTACAGCACAACCAGGGGATCAGGCCTAGTTTTAGGACAACCAGGCCCTGCTTGACCACCTGGATCTGTTATGACTGGGTGACCCACCTAGTGGAATAGAGAAAGACTGTAGATGTTGCCTACCTGGACTTCAGCACAGCTGAAGTGTTCCGCAGCATTCTTCTGAATAAGCTGGCAGCCCACAGCTTGGGCATGTGCACTCTTTGCTGAGTTAAAAACGGTCTGGGTGGCTGGGCCCAGAGAGTGGTGAATGAAGCTACATCCAGTTGGGGGATGGTCCCAAGGGGAGTTCTCCAAGGCTCAATATTTGGGCCAGTTTAATAGCTTTAATTGTAAAAATGTTTAATACCTTTATAATGATCTGGACGAGGGGATTGAGTGTACCATCAGTCTTTTCACAGACCACATTAAGTTGGATAGAGTGTTGTTCTGCTGGAGGGTAGGAAGGCTCTGCAGAGGGATCTGGACAGGCTGGATCGATGGACTGAGGACAAGTGTATGAGGTTCAACACAGAAAAATGGCAGATTTGGCCCTTGAGTCACAACAGCCCCATGCAGCACTACAGACTAGGGGAAGTGCCTGAAAAGTTTCCCAACAGAAAAGGACCTGGGTTTGCTGAACATGAGCCAGCAGTGTGCCCAGGTAGCCAAAAAAGCCAATGGCATCCTAGCCAGTATAAGACATAGTATGGCCAGCAGAACCAGAGCAGTGATTGTCCCCCTGTACTCAGCACTGATAAGGCCAGATCTCAAGTACTATGTTCAGTTCTAGGCCCCTCACTGCAAAAACAACATCGAGACACTGGATTATGTCCAGAGACGGTCAAAGGAGCTGGGTAAGGTTCTGGATCCCAAGTCTTGTAAGGAATAGCTGAGGGACCTGGGGTGTTCAGCCTGGAGAAAAGGATGCTGAGGGGAGACCTCATCACAGTCTACAACTACCTGAAACGAGGTGGTAGTGAGGTGGAGGTTGATCTCTTCTGGGCAACTAGGGACAGAACAAGAGGATGTAGCCCTTTGCTGTGCCAAGGATAGTTCAGGCTGAAGAAATCCTTCACTGAATTTCATCAGAAAGAATTATTTTCCTTCACTGAAAGGGTAGTTAAGCACTAGGCTGGGGCGGCCAGGTTGGTGGTTTAGTTATCATTCCTGTAAGTGTACAAGATATGGTTGGACATGGCACTTTGTGCTGAGGTTTTTTTGACCTACTGGTGTTCAGCCTAATGTTGGACTCAATGATCTTGGAGGTCTTTTCCAGCTTTAATGATTCTATGATTAGGAGTTGTCAAAAAACTCTTCTTGTTTAACCTGATAAAAATGGAAGGATATTAAATGTCTTACACAGGGAATAGTTTTTGATACTGAAAGGTATAAAAATTCAATACATACACATCAGTAGAGTATACGTTTTCATCAGAAAAGTCCCTAAACATAATTTGTCACACTGGAGTAAAAGCATAACCTGAAAAGAATGAAGTAGCTGCTGATACCAAGAATGTTTCTAGAATTAAAATTAGCATGATTATTAAATGTAAAGAAATCAGACTAGCATTAGGTGCAGTTGACAGTAATATAGTAGAAAGTATATCCTGTTTATATTCTTGTCAGTAGGAGTTTCTTTCCCTTTTCTGAAGATGCTCTAAATCTTAATTTCATATTTATAGTTTGCACAATTATCACTATTAATTCTTCTTATCATTGAGCTTCCTTCATCCACATTTCTGCATCTTGTAATAAATCTCCAAATGTATGAAATGCTTTGAGGATAGAAAGCATTGTGATTCATGCTCTGCTTGAGTTTAAAAGAGATAATGACATTTCTCCTTGACTCACACAGATTTGAAGGTGTATCTTCTTTGCATCATCTCAATGAAATAATATCAATTTCCAGATAACATTATTCAAACCCCAGAAGAAAACACATCACATAAAATGAACAGACCACTCATCTATTGGACATCTATTTAGTATTTGTAAGACTACAAAAGAGGTTTTCAAGTTTGAGGTAAGAAAATAATAGCACCATGCAGGACCTTTTATTAATAACCTAAGGTTCTAACTTTAACTAAAAAAATTTATTAAATTACCTGAAGGTCTGTTCTATATCTGTTTTTATAACAAATATATTATTCAAAGGTGTGGTTTTTGCCTTCATAAATGAACTGTGAGGATCCATTATGGTACTATCATGGCAATTAGTTATAATTTGTACTTTTTTTAATTAACCAAGAACACATTATGCTGGGTAACACATAAATACAAAATGAAAAAACAATGCTTATCCTTCAGTATTGAAATCTATAACATGGCAGGTTCACTAACTCCACTCTCTGGGGTATAAGTCGATGCGTACATTCAGCTGTTGCACATGTCCGATCATGATACATCAGCAACAGTCCTGAAAAAGCTCTGATTCCCACCAATACCTTCAGACGAAGCATGCTGTTTGCTACAACCCTGCATAGCTCCTTTCTTCAAAGCCTATTCAATCAAGGTGAAAGGATTTAAGTCTACTTATCAGCTGTGAGTTTTTTATAGTGAATAATACTTTATAATGGAAATGTAAATCTGGAGCCAATGCATTCTGTAGGACAACCCATTCTTTGTGTGCCTCTTTCATAAACCAGACCTTGTGATTCTTTTGCTGAAAAGCTTTTTATGGCAAAAGTAAGAAATACTTTTCCATGACAATTACAGCCTTGAAAAACTGCAGCAAATAGGATACCTAAGTGGTGTTTTGATTAGACAGCTGTAACCATAGTCATGAACAACTCCAGTCACAACAGACTTAAATTCTGCATTCCATATGAATTCAAATTGCTTCAGTAACAAAAGTGCAATGTTGAAATTCTATTTTGGTGTAAGTGGAGTGTTGCAAGGACTGTTTTATTGCTGACAGAGATAAACATGACCAAAAGCTATGTTATAGTTTGAAAATCTTTCATGGAATTTTTCTTTCTCTGCCTTGCCAACACAGCAGTTTGGGAATTGAAGAGCCCAGCTCCCCAATACCTGCTCCCAGAACCAGATAACAAAGGAATGAATGGCTGATAGCTCTGTGTTCCAATTTGATGGCTGGGGGAGGTGAGAGGAGGAGGGAGAGAGGGTTTTCCTCATGCTGGCCACACTTTGCTTCTCGTTTTGCGTGGGTGCTCGCTGCTGTTTGCTGGGCTGGTGGAGGCACTGGGTGGGGAGGGTCTTCTTTCTGGCTTGGCCTCCCAACTCCGCATACCCTATATGCCATTCTTTGGAGAGAACACTCGCCATTTCCTAGATTCACTGCAGACTCCTCAAGGGGCCGACACCATCTGCAGAGGATTTGGCTGCTTCATTTCCCTCCCACCTCCCTGCAACGCTTTTTTGGACAAAGGATGATAGGAGAGGGTCTTTGCATTGCCCACGGAAAAGGTTTCATCCCGTCCCTATGGCCGCCATTCCCACATGAGTTTCGGAGCCAGAGCCTCTCTCTGGTTGCCGGCTGTGCCTCACTGGAGCCCATGAGTGGCTTTTGCCGCCACTGCCTCCTGAGGAGCGGCATCGCCTCCTGCTGTCTGTCAATATAACTGCACCAAAGGGACAGATCTAGGACTTTATTTGTTTGAAAGTTTTGGTTACGATGTTGCTTTTTGTTCTGTTCTGATTTTGGTTACACACACACACACACACACACACACACACACACACACACACACACA
>JAJPCS010000369.1:1846453-1866968 GCA_021164005.1 Willisornis vidua nigrigula | reverse complement strand
AAGAAAAGAAAAGAAAAGAAAAGAAAAGAAAAGAAAAGAAAAGAAAAAAGAAAGAAAAGAAGAAAGAAAAAAGACAGTCAGTAGATGGGAATTTCATGCGGTTTAACAAGGCCAAGTGCAAGGTGCTGCATCTAGGTTAGGGCGACCCCTGATGTCAATACAAGCTGGGGCAATGAACAGGTCAAGAACAGCCCTGCTGAGGAGACTTGGGTGTGCTGGTGGGTGAGAGGCTGAATGTGAAGTGGCAACGTGCACTTGCAGCCCAGAAAGCCAGTTGCTTCCTGGGCTATATCAAAAGCAGTGTAGCCAGTAGGATGAGGGAGGGGATTCTGACCCTCTGCTCTGTGCTCGTGTGCTTATATACTATGCTCTTGTCCAGTACTGTATCCACCACTGGGGTCCTCAGCAAAGGAAGGATATTGACCTGTTGGAGCAAGCCCAGAGGAGGGTCAGCAAGAAGATTATAGTGATGAAACACCTCTCCTACGAGGAAAGGATGAAAGAATTGGCATTGCTCAGCCTGAAGAAGAAAAAGCTTCAGAGTGGCCTAATTTCAGCCTTCCAGTATATCTAAAGGGGGACTATAAGGAAGATGGAGAGAGACTATTCCCAAGAGCATGTAGTGCTCTTAAACAGTGCAGTCAATAAGCTTGTACCAAGCATAGCCAGTAACTTTTCATAAGCCTACCACTAACTTTTAAATCCCAGAGTCCATTTTAATTTCACAGTTAATTTTCATTTCATCAGGAACAAACATTTCATCAGACACAAATAAAAAGTAAAAATATGAGTCTGTAGTTGATTTGTTCACGCAGAACTGCATGGCTTTTCAAAGAGGTATTTTTGGGGATGCCAGCAAATGACTGTAGAGTACTGAGCTGCATATATGTCTAATGAGGCTGAGACATGAATTTAATCCCATGTTGTCATAAACAACTGTAGTGACACATCATGCATCAAGCTGATTGAAATTCATAATTTTAACTTCAACTCATTGGAAGTGATAGATTTTATATATGTTGTTCAGTCTCAGAATAACAATTAATTTAAAAAAATAAAGGAAAATACAGCAAGGGATCTAAACAAAAATGCACAAAATGTCACCTTGCATGAACAATGCTCCGAAATTCTTATTTTCAGGGACTGATGTAAAAATGTGAAGATAGTTATATCTTAAACAATAAGAAAATGAAATCCCCTAAACTTACACTCATGTTCTGACTCCCCATCTCCCAAATGCAAAGTGAGCCTATATATTCTTTCTTGTAAGTCAGAAGCACCAATTCTAATCCGGCTCATCATTAGAGAAAATAAAATTCAGAGTGAGTTCCAAAGGACCCATTAGGGTTACTGGCCCAACACTTTGTTGGTGGTGCACTTCACTGACAAACACAGTCAACCAAAACACTTGCACAGCTCTTTTTGTGATGTCAGAAGCTTGTATGTTGCATTCACAGCATCAAAAAATTGCCCAGTGTACAAGAGGTTTGCTGTCAGCATAAGCATTTTTACTGCTTTATTCCTGAAAAATGCATTCTCATGTTGCTCCTGTAATATAACATAAATACCATAAAAAGCTGAAACTTTTAATAGTGCTCATGACCAGGGGAATAAACACAACCAACATTTGTAATATCCATGGCAACAGGAAGCAGCCTAGACTTAGTAGGTCTTATCCTGCTGTGTGTAATAGTAAGTCATTCATCTGTTAAGAAAGAAGGAAAATTAAGATGAAAAAAGGGTTCTTTGTAGGGGCTAGCCTTAGATTAGTTCCAAAGTTCCCATGCTTCACCCCATTCACTTACAATAAGAATCATAGAGCCAGCCACATTTTGCCCTCTGGCCCTTCTCTTGCCATTTCTTCTTCACAGTTACTTCAATAATGAATATCCCACTGCCTGTCTTGTGACTGCCCTCTGAGAAACACCCATCTCCAGTGACCTTTCTGACTCAAGCCAGATCCAAGGGAATCACTGGAGCATCAGTTGGAGCTGGATCTTTCCCATAACTGCTCCATGGATGAAGCAGTCCATAACAAATATACATTTTTTCAGATAAGAGGTTATCAGATTCAGTGTCACTTTTCCTGTTGGAGTTGTTTTCCCATCTATTCCCCATTATTTAATACCTACAAAAATGAAAAAATGTCCTTTTTATTGTATTTTATTTGTATGTGACTTTTTCATATAGAAATATAGACCTCTAGGACAAATATAGAATAGACGTCTTGATACCAGAGTTGTTCCATTGACAATAATTGACCTAAACTTAAACTCAGAGAGAGAAAGAGTGAATAAATAATCTAATGGGTGGGTGGGTGGGTACCTCAGTGGGTGGGAACCCTTTAGATTCACAGCCTTGTTCTGTCAGAGTATACCATCCTGTCCCTGGACCACATATTCTTAGTGCCCTTTTTATTTTTTTTTCTTTTTTGTTCCCAAGGGACCTGATGAAAATAAGGGAAACTTCAAAATATATTGAGTTTCTCCTGATGTTGACAGCATTACTTTGGAAATGATTAAGATATTTCTTGTACAAACTTCTACGTACAACATCTGGGAATATTTTTCAAGGTGTATTATTAAAGTTCCTGTTGTCATGTGAACACTGAGAATGTGTGTTGAGCCTGCCTTCTACTCACTGTTTCAAGCTATGCTCCTCTGTGGAGCTAAGAAGTCTGAAGTGGAACCTGAAATGCTGTACACTGAGAACTAAATCTGGCACAGAATTTGTTTTTTATTCATAAAGCTTACAGCAAGGAACCTCATCCACTGAACCAAGCTGCTTCCAACAGAGGAAGCAAGCAGGCAGATTAAAGAGGCGTTCCTAAGTAAGCTTCCTTCCAGCTATGTTTCTTGGGACAAGCTACAGAATTACAGCAGTAGCTACACCAGTATGGAAAGTCAACTTGTTAGTGTATCCATCTACACTCAAAGCACCAAGAAACACATTAACTCTGTAGACTTGTCTAAAGTGTGATAGCTAACTTGCCTAAAAGCATTTTACTTCTGGAATAAAATTGCTGCAATATGCCATGCTTTTTCTCAAATGGATTTTGTCAAGTCTTCATATTTATAAAACTGATATTCTAAGGCAATTGGCAGACTTTTTTTGCCATGCATTATTTAATATTTTATTTGATACAACATATTCTAATATGTATCAATATAATATTACTAATATAACTTTGATAGGTATGGTGTGGATAAGGATAGACAGAGTTCTACTAAGGTACAAGCTGACTGGATGACAGTTTTTACCATCAGTTTGCTTTAAAAAATCAACACTGAAAAAAATGCTGTCTTTGTAAAGAAAAAAAACCCAACAAACAAACACACACACACACACCCCCAACCCCCAGCCCTTTACATTTGACATTGACTTAGTTAAATGATAAGTAGCCTTCACTTGAACTTTTCTGTAGCCAAAATCATTGCTGTGGATTCCTGACAATCTTCAGCATTCTGCACTGGACAACCTGTAAATAAATATAACTTTTTACTACTATACTGACATGTAAAATAAGAACTGAATGCCTGGTTCATGGTGCAGTTCCTGAGACAATAAGTAGAATTTCTACAATACTCAGCATGTTTTCAGATTTATTCTTTATAGCAAATCAGATATATAGAATATTTATTAGATTCAAGCTTGATAATCCGATGAAAATTCTTACCTTCTTCCCCTAACACTGCTTGCACCTAAAGGTTCCATTTACTCTTCACTGCAGTAAAAATACTTCAAATAATTTTACAAATTTCAGGTGAATTACAGAAAACCTTTCCTTTGATTTGATTTAAAATATATACTTTCAACTAATTACTGAGTTACTAAAAAGAAAAAAAAATAATTTTGACACGTCTTTAAGCAGTATGCATCCCCAGTGCTACTTGTTTGTGACAGTGTCTATAAAGGAACACATGAAGTGCATTTTCTTGTCAAGTGTTGAAAAAAACACTGCAAAAAATGAAAAGCATTTCTAAATCAAGAAAAGTAGAAGGAGTGGTTCTTAGCTCAAAACCAAAAAATTCATCAGTGCATTTAAAAGAAAACTAGTATAGATTAGAAACCTGTAAAGCAAAATTACATCAATGGAAATATTTTAACCTGTAATTCATCACTGCTGTCAAAATGAAACCATGTTGTTTTTAGTTCATTTTGACTGACATGGAGATTTCAATTCCAGCTGTATCTCCCCAGATTTTGTTCTGGTTTAGTTTTTATACTGATTTCAGAATTTTTCATTTTTCAATTGATATTGATTTGAATGTTTTACACCACCTTTCTGGCATCAAAAATTTATATCTGGTGCTTTGGAGCAATGCATACATCTAAGTTAATTCATGGAGAAGTTTGCTAAGCTTTTCTTACTAAGGGCATTTGTACTACTCTTCTATGTTACGTATTACACATATCTAAGCATTGTACACTTTTTTTCTGATTAATCTCTGTGGATTTATTATAGGGACATAGTTTAAAAGATGCATATGCCATTTTAGTATAAGACAATGCTAGATATAATATCTGATACAGTTTTATAACTGAAGAATCTGTCTCTAAAATAATGATGCAGTAGAGTACATATATATATATATATATATATATATATATGCAGAGAGAGCAAGAATCCAGATAGTTACTTAGTTTGACAATAGAAAGTTTAATCTATGAGAGTCATATCATGTGTCTGTTCTATATCCAATACTGAAGCCATTGAAACCAATGGAATTCTTAAAAAGAAGGACTGCTGCATTAGGCCTAGTATGGCATTAGTATAGTGATTGCACGGATTATAAACACATGCTTCAGGAGCAGATGGCTTCAAAATCCACTGATCTCAGATGTCATCCTGATAGTACTCCTGTATGTCTCTCATGGTTAAGGAGTCCCTGCCATGAAACTGGCTGTCATGTTTTTCATTTGTTTTTGTGGCTGCACCACATGAAATCAATTAAAAGTAAGAAAATAAAATATTTTTCAATGGGTAAAACACTCACAAGTTTCATATACTTACAACAACTCCAGGATTTAAGAGAAAACATGTTACAATAACAAATAAATTCAGAGTCCAGAGACAATTCCTGAGAATCAAAGTTGAAAGCTTCTGGGCCTTATATAACCATAAACTTGCAAAAATATTAAACCATTTCTGTTTCTCACTCCCTTCATCTTTTAAAACTAAGTAATACTAAGCAACTTCATAGGAATGCTGCAAGTTTTGGTTAGCCAATACTCTAAAGCTCTTTAGTATCAGAAGTGACAAAATGTTATTATTTCTTTTAAGATTAAGAATTCAATTTTTTCTTTAAGAATGTATGTCACTCCAGTAGAATAATTGGCTCTATATGGGAAAAGCCTGTTCAAGAGGCAGTGAAGACAATGGCATAAGGACCCTTACAAAAGATTCTAAAATTGTTGACAAGTCTGATCTTTTGCTGTGGGATATTTTCTGTGATGTGTTTTCACTTAGCACTGAGGTTGTGTAATGTACCCAGACATATGGAGTTCTGTTGATGTGCATTTTCTGAAAAGCCTGACACTGAAAGGAGTTTTGTTTAGCTTAGAGACAGTTGTACCAGTGTCCTAGTTCAGCAGGAGGGACCAGCTAACACTGTGTGGGGGTGATTAAAGCTGTGTATTCTACCCCCTCTATTCATTCCCCAAGGACAATGGGCCATTAGCAGCAGCTGCCCAGGGAGTCATTATCACCTTCACACCCAGCCTGAGGGGGCGGAGCTGCTAATGGGCCATCAACAGTTCAATACCCCCTGGCTCCCAGAGTTAATCACCCATTGTGTGAGTCCCCGCCCAGGGGGAGGGACTGGGTGCTCCCTGAGGGTACATAAGTGGTCTGTAGGAAGACCTTGGGAATTTTCTCATCGGATCCAGAGGAGCGGCAGGACCTCAACAGGAGGAGATCACCGCTCTCAACCAGACCGCAGCCCTCGCCTGCACCAACAGGTTTCTTTCATTCCTTTTGCTCGGGACTTGGGGGAGCCACAGGGGTCTCAGCACCAGGGCTAACAAACCCCTTTGGGTTTGTGCCCAGGACACTGGGTCATACTGCTAGGTTTTGTGAGCTGAAAGCAATCTCTTCTTGTGTCAGTCTATTTGTTGTAATATTGTTATTAAATTTTAACCTCTGACTTGTGATCTCTCTCGTGGTGAGTTCATTTTCCCTGCTGGTTCACCTTTAAACCAGCACAACCAGCAAATGCTCTGCTCCAACTCTGTGCAGTATAATGTGCTAGAAAATTGCTCAGAAATAAATCAACGTAATTGTACAAGAAAAACTGTCTCTAAATTACCCCCAGCTGAAACTTCACACCACATCATCTAAATTTTATTCCCTTACACCATTGTTTTTCCATGTTTTAAATTGATAGATCATGTAACCTTTCTTACATACACTTAGCTGCACACCTCTATTGTTAAGCAGCAGGCAAGAGACCTGAGCAATACTTTATATCGTGCATGTAGATAAAGTGTTATTATTATATAAAATTGTGGTTTATCTCAAAATTAGAAAAAACTAAATGCAAAATACAACAATAACAATGAAACAAACAACAACAACAACAGAAAGGTGACAATTGGGATGATATGCCAGAAGACATCCACAGCAATCATTAATTAACTCCCAATTTTCCTTCAGGGCACTTTCTGTTTCTCTGATTGCAATATTTTTATGGATTTTCTCCTCCTGCCTTACTAATAACTTTTGACGTATGGAGATGGGATAAATAAGACTGCATATGTACTAATGAGCTTCCTATGAGGAAAAGAAAATACAGTTAGTATCTGGAATTAGGTGCGAGTGGGAAGAGCGATTTAAACCTATTGGAAAGGTATTGCAAGGGAAACAACTATAAACAATATCTGTATGTTTAAGGGAGGTCCCTACTGATGTCCTCATGCAGTCATTGAGATGTCCAGCTGACAGCACTATACCTCCATAATTTTCAGGTCATGTTGGCTTATGCTTCCATCAGGAGGAAGAATTAGTGTTCTCAGGGGAAGTCCTGAGGCTGCAGTCTATAAATCATATTGGTTTCTATAAAATACCAAGTCCAGTTCTTTGGATCCTCAGGGATCTTGGAGGCAAGTCATGTCTAGTACATCTACCATGCTAACAGAGAGCCTAAGTTTGAAATCTCTATTGGAAAAGAAAATACTTTGCAATTTTGTATGTCAAATGGGCACGAGACTCCCTGCCTCGTATTTATAAAAGCTGCTACTCTGTTTTTACTCTTTTTTTGCTCAGGAAGGAAAGAAGTCATAAGTGATGTCACTTGGGGTACAGAGTGCTTCTTCATTTCTTTAACAAGTGTTATAATTGCCTAGTATTTTTTCTCCACTCCATTTTTTGCTGTGGGAGGCTGTGAATAAGAATACTTTGGACTGAACCCTTGAAACAGCAGTTTTAGTCCTGTAAAAAAATGAAACATTATTCATTTGTTTTTATTTTTTTATTTTTTTTTTTATTTTTTTGAAGAGGAAGCAGCATAGAGCAGTGAAGTCATTTATTACATGAGTAAATGTGAACTGCAAGTTGGAAAGGGGAATATGTTATGCAAAATTTCTGCTTTTCTCATCTCTCTCATTATACCTTTGGAAAATTATAGAGAACTCCAGTTCTGTGTAGAAGGAAAAATATTTCTAAATTGATTCTAAAATATACATATACTTCAGCAGATCTAGGACTGCTTTGGTTTTCCAATCTTTTCTGAAGGTAAGAGGACAACGCCCAAGACAGCATATTCAAAATAAACAAAAAAAGACCCTGTGAAAGAACTGTGGAAGAGAACCAGATAATCCCCCAAGGGGGAATTCTGAAATCTGATAGAGGTCTAAACACAGCTGCAAGGGAAATAACTGATTTGACTAAAACTGAACATTCTCTGTACTGCAGTCACATGTTCTTAACTTCTAAGTTTCTCAAAAAATGCTGTAATCTCACAATTTCTCTGTACCTGAGAATTATATGGATGTACTTAGTATGCTGTGAGTTTACACATTAATTTTCATTAATGAGATTGATTCTTTAAAACGCTACTTTGTTACTCACTAGCTCCTTGTGATAGTTTTTGTCTGGTGAATATTTTGAGAGCCCTTTTCTTTAAAGTGAGAGAGAATTCAAAATAATGACTAATTTATAGAATGGTATTAAAATTCCAGTAAAAAAAAGCTGAAGATATATTGTTGCAAGGTATTTATATGATCATGCACTAAAACGTGAAAACTGGAGCTAGTTATTGTATGAATGGGACACCCCCAATGAACACTGGAGTCAAGAGGTGAGCAGTGGTAGCCACTATGACCATCCCTGTTGTGGGGAGATACCAAACACTGCTCTACAGTGCCTGGGCATATATGAATCTCTCATTCAAAGTGCAGTGCTGTGAATGCTTCATCCTCGAGGGTCTTTCAAATAAATTCAAATGTCTGTAATAACTGATATTACATTATTTTAGTAAAAAATATAAAAAAGTGAGAATTGTATTCTTCTTCCTTACATGGTGACATATGTGATAAGTAAGTCAGGGATATACACAAGTCAAAACATTAAGGATGGCTTTTCCACTACTCTAGTAGTAAGCTTAAGGCCAAGCTATGGCTCAATAAACTTCTGCTTTACACCAGAGAAGCAGAGGAACAGTAGCACCAGCAACAGATTTATTTAACTGGATAAGGACAATGCCAGTTGAAATTTCAATAGAGAAAATACCTGATGTGCAGTTATATATACTGGAATTTTTGATATTCCCATTTTCTGTTTCTTAAGCAAGTTCCAATTTCAGTAAGTATGTTCTACCATCTTAGAATTTTTCTTTATTTCAGGTTGACTCTCCTATACTCTTTATTTTCTCTATTAAATTAAAGAAACTACTACAAACTGTTGAACAGCAGCTATTTGTTGTTGAGTAATTGTTGTAATATAAAGCAAGTAAGCAACACCCAATACAGTTGTGGCTGAGCTTCTATTTCCATCCATCATGTGTAGCCAGTAAATTAATCTTAAATGACTGGACTTCGCTTAAATGAAGTAGGATCTGTCTTGATAAAGGTCAAACACCATTTCCCTTTTTTCTAAATTTGAAGTCTTGCACTTAAGTTTCTAGTGCTGGCACCATAAGTAACCTGACATTTCCTGCTGACAAGAATTCTTTAGTATTTTAATCTAGTGGCATTTTTTTAATCATTCATTTCTGTTACTAAACACTCATAGAGGGAGGCATATATGCAACTAGTAGAGATATTTCTAAAACAGAGACCAATGAAAATTAAATGTCCCTTATTTGTTTCAACCTGCATCTCACTTGATGAAACTGTATTTTAATATTGTGTTAATTTTTACAACATTGCTTTTCGTTTGATTACCAACTGATCACGAGATGTAAGCACACACAAAGGCCTAGCACACTGATGGATATGTGAGTGCCTTTGAAATATGACGTCAGTATCAACCTCGCTGCATGCCTGAAGCATTGCTGAATGTGTTATTCCCTTTAAGAGTAACCAAAAAAAATAAGAACACAGAGAAACTTTCTTCTAACATGTTTCCCATCAGAAATCAGTGAAATGACCTTCTGGACCTCTAAATAGTAGCCTATTTTTTTTTTTAGGTACCACTGTGAGCCAGCAAAATTTTGCATGTGGGTCATGTGTGCGTTCTCCTTGATGTTAACACCCCTCTTCAGACAGAAATCATATACCATTTTGACATACAAATAGATTTCCTGGTTATCTTAATCCTCCTAATGGATCATTCCAAGACTATTATAACAGGCTTACTTTCAATACTGTCCCAAGAACTTAGCAGACTGTACATTATGATTGGAATCAATATGTTCATTAATAATAGGAATATCAATATGTTCATTAATAATAGGAATACTCTGTGTCTTATGATTAAATAAATTATTTGTGACTGCACAGAAAGTAACTACTATTTTAATTAAATCAACAAAAGAATGGTTAGAATTATTAATGTCTTAATAGAATAACGTCTCCAAAAATGTCATGGACAGGAAGATCAAGTGCACTCTCAGCAAGTTTCCAGATGACACTAAGCTGTATGCTGCAGTTGACACACCTGAAGGATGAGATGCCATCCAGAGGGACCTGGATAAGCTTAAGAAGTAGGAATCTCACAAGGTTTATCAAGGACAAGTGCAAGGTTCTGCACTGGAGTCAGGGCAACTCCTGGTATCTATACAGGCAAGGGGCATGAACAGATCAAGAGCAGCCCTGACAAGAGGGACTTCACAGTACTGCAGGGCAAGAAGCTGCACATGACCTGGCAATGTGTTTGCAGCCCAGAAAACCAGCTGTATCACAAGAAGCATGAACTGTAGGTCAAGGGAGGGGATTCTTCTGCTGTCCTTAGAACTGCTCAGAGTCCACCAGGAGCACTGAGTCCGGTTCTGGAGCCCATGGCACAGGAAAGACACCGACCTTTGGCAACAGGGCCAGAGGAGGGCTGTGAGGGTGAATAGAGAGCTGGAACATCTCTTCTATGCTAAAGGCTGAAAGAGTTGGGGTGTTCAGTCTGGAGAAGTGAAGGCACTGGGGAGACCTCAGTGTGGCTTTTCAGTACTTGAAAGGGGCTCACAAGAAAGGTGGGGGCAAATTTTTTAGAAGGATCTATTGTGATAGTGATGCCGAAAGGGTTTTTGTTCTGATTTTCACATTTTGTAGACTTTAAGAACACAGTAGTTGTAGATTTTTAGAAGGTTAATATTTCTAACAGTTTAAGTGTAATGCCTTTCTATCACTACCCCTGTCCCAGAACAGGGAGCTTAAATTCCTTTAGTTAATTAATCTTGTTTAGACTCCTTTCCAAGGTAGAGCTGAAGGATATCGGAAAGCCTACAGAATGAAACATAAACACAGGTCAGAGTGACCCAGAAGTCAGAACTGGAAGAGCTCCAAGAGACCTTTGTGTGCCCGAGGAAGAGGAGCTGATGAAGACAGAGGGTCTTGATGACCCCAGACCCAATTCCAGGGGTTGGACCAGGGGTGGGACTGGGGCTGGACTGAGAAATGTGTAAAGCAATGATTGGAGGGATGTTATTATAAAAGCCATGGAAACTAGAACTGACACACATGCATGTCATCGTGTATTCCTGTGGGCTGTAGGCCTATGTTATTAAAGGACCTTTACTTTTTATCTTACCCTACACTGACTTGGCTCGGAGTTCTGCTTTGGGGGGGGTCACTCACGGCATCAATAGGATGAGTCATGGTTTTAAAGTAAAAGAGAGTAGATTTAAATGAGATAGAGGGAAGATACCTTTTACAAGGGTGCTGAGACACTGGGACAGGTTGCCCAGAAAGGTGGATTCAAGGTCAGGTTGGACGTGTCTCTGAGCAACCTGATCTAGTTGAAGATGACCCTGCTCATTGCATAGAGGATGGACTAGATGAATTTTAAAGGTCTGTTCCAACTCAAGCCATTCTGATTCTTGCATTCTGAGTTAATTGCAGACACTACTTCAGCAGTACTGTCAAGTTGATGACCAGTCATATGTTTTCAATCAACATTAATTGAAGCTATTGTGCATTCTACATTTTGCAATACAGAGCGGCTATATTGAACAACTATTTTAAAATTGAGGTAGAAGTTGAAACAGACAATACCACAAGGGAAAATGCTAATGCTCAGCTGACTTTTCCTTAGTCTCTTGCCATACTATGAGGTAATTTCACATGAAGCAGCAAAAAAAAAAACATTCAAGCCAACTAGTTACCACAATTCATCAGGAATATGCCTTCAGAAAACATCTGCATGGAAATCTTCCAGATCTTCTCTGACTACACTAACAACTCACATAATAATTCATTAGTAGTCATTAGCAATTACATTTTTACAGTTTTTAAAAGGACATTTACCTAAACTTGATGAATTTACCTTCAATATTTTCATGTATTTAACATTACAGTACGAAGTAAAGAAGTACGCAAGACTGCTTTGAGCAGAAAACTTAAATTCCTGTCTACTCCTTGACGTATTGCTATAAAAAACCTCAGGGGTAAATTAAAATCTACCTATTACCTTCTTCAGTGCACAGTGGATGATGCTTCATTTCTGAATAACTGGCTACCATAATTTTGTACAAGCTTTTTGACAAGTATTAGTAGAAATGATGGAAACTACATCTCCATCACTGCACTGATAAATCTGAAGCAAATCCATTACAAACTTTTTGAATACTCATGCATATCACTCTTATGGCTGTACACAAACCAAATTAAAGTTGTTTCCACAACTGTTGGTAAAAAGCAAGAAATGACCAACATCCCCTGCAGCTGTGGATACCAAAATTACTCAAAATTACCTTTAAGCATGTTAACCTGAACAGTTGCAAGTTACCACTCATAGGCAACAGCAAAGGTAGCTGCAGATGATCTCTTGACTAATCTTTCATTTTTGTCACTAGTTTTTGCTGTATGTTTTTATATGTTGCACATCTTATCCATAACAATAGTCTGTACTGCTTGATGCAGTAATTTTGACCTTTTGTCTATAGAATTAAGGAGACTGACTAACCAATCTGTATGTCCTTTTCTGACACAAGCAATATGCCCTTCCTCCTCAAAGTTCTAGAGGGATAGGGATAGGGAATACAGTGTGTGACCATGGACAAATAAAAATGCTAAGTAATTGACATTATACACTTCCATTATTCTTCCATAATAATTTGACCTATATTGATAATAATTTGAAAAATATTTTTTTTATTTGGAAAACAGCATGTTACATGTTGTGACATAGGTACTTCTAGTAAGATATGAATTACCCATAATCCAGAAAGAAAATGTTCTTGAGCACCCATCTCAACATCCTTCCTTCCCATCCTTGCTGAAACACATCATTTGTCTGCAATAGCCCCGCAGAAAAATCCAAAACACAATTATATATTTTAAAAGCAATCATGAAAAAGTGATTTCAAATGTTCTATGTCTGGCAGCAACAGCAAACTCTTCTAACTATATACAAAATTCCTACGAACATGTGTGAATACAGCAGGTTAGCAAAAAGCAACTGTTGAGTATGTGTAAATAAACTCAGAACCACAGAATGACTGAGGCTGAGACCACTGGAGATTACTTGTTCAAATTCTACACAGGGGGCACCTAGAGCCAATTGCCCATGACATGTTCACAAAGCTTTTGAAGGTGGAGCTGAACAACTTTCCTGGGCAATCTTTTCTGACACTCAGTTACCTTCACAATGAAAAAGTGTTTTGTGATGTTCAGGAGGAAATTCCTAGGTTTCAGCCCTCTGTCTCTTTAAGGGGGTGTAGTAGACTGCAGCAAAGCAAATAGATGTAAGCTGGCATATGTATTTCTTGTCCAATTGAAATATATAGCCCAGGAGACTCCCTGGAAAAAACCCCCGTGGTTCACATCAGAAAAAGAAAGACATGAATCTTGCAGTTCATGCTGAAAAATTCTTAGCATTGTCACCCACTCTCGATGAAGAGTTTGTAATTTTAAATATATTTAATTCCAAAGGTGTGAATTATTGTCTTTAGTCAAAATAAAAAGCATTTTTCTTCCAAAATCTAGCCTTCAAACACAAAAATCTCAGTACCAGGTATAAAAAAAAAGAGTTTTCACATTTGGCGGTGAGTAGGACCTGTGCTTTTAATTCTCTTTCAAACTTTGTTGAACAGCTGTTCTTCAAATTTATGTGACAGCTAACTGCTTTCCATCTCCAGTGTTACCATTTCATAAAATATAGATTACTTCTCTCTTGTCTGGTGGAAGGTAATAGCCATACCATAGTGTTGCAGAATTAAGTCATGTGCTAGCTCTGGTGTTGTGCCAGAAGGCAGCCTCCAGCTCCTGACATCAGCTCTGGAGACGTTTTGGTGCCATAGTATATAGAACATTGACATTGGCATTCAGTGATGATGACAGTGCAAGATTGGTATGGAAAGGGCTGTGCTAGCCCAGTCTGGCAGAGGAGCTGCCAGGTGAAAATGGGAAAGGAAGCATAAGGGAGCAGGGGCTGCCCATGGTGATGGAGGGTGGCTGCTTTGGACTGCAGTTGGATGGCAGATAGGGAAGCCACCAGACCACAGTACACTCCTGTCTACTTGTTCCTCTTCCACTGAGCTGTAGAGTTGCCAATAATCCACAGGACAGATAAGAAGGCATCAGCCTCTACTCTGTGGTGCTCTGCTCTGTGGAAGCTCCCTAAATCCTTGGGCCAAAGGCAGCACTGTGCCTTTATTTCACTGGGTGCTCTGAGGCTGAGCTGCTGTCCTGAGTTCTAGTGAAGTAGTGGCCATACCAGAGAGGATACAACGCTGGTGGTGGCCAGCACAGTTACCTCAGGACTGGTGCCTCTTGGCCATCATGGAGGCATGTAGTGGAACAGCTTTGTTGTGAGGCTAGGAGAGCCATAGGTGCAGTGGCAAGGGCTGCTGGTGTCCTCCTCAGAGAGCGGTTGCTTCAGTTGGTGCATCTTCCATCTTTGAGAGCTGCAGCCCTGAACAAGGACATGAGCAGATCTTCTGTGCTCTTCTTCCTCCTCCACTTAGCCAAGGAATGCTGCAACGTTTCACAGGGATATTGACTTAAACATAAAGGAGCACCTTATCTTATGCCTCTACACCTTACCTAGTATCCATGATAGAGAGTATCACGAGCCTACAGGCAGCTGAAAGGTCCCCAGAGCTGCAGAAAGAAGAAGTTCTGCAGTATCCACATTTTTTTGTATGATGCTTATCACAGGGTGAAGGTAGTTTATAAACACAGATTTTCTGACTCAGTAAGCTATTTTTATTGAACCCAGTTTTCCTAAAGGTTAGTAAATCTGCTTTGCTACAACCATTAAAGTAAAATAATATGTGGCCATGAATTCTTAATTAAAAAAAAGACCCAAACCACTATGCAAAAACTTTATACTTTTAAAGTATTCTGGGTGTATACATACACATTATTTCAGGATGCAAGTGAAATTGAGTAACAGTAAGAGTAGGTAAATTTTTGAAACAAAACTAGATTTTGATTAAACCGCAATGCTAAACTCCTTAATTGTGCAACAACTGTAATAAATGCGTGATGTAAAAAGTAACCGGAAAAGATCAAAATTTTAACAAATTATAATATAACAGGGAGAAGGGACTTTCAATTAATTCTAGGATTCAAGCACAGAACAAAAATAGAAATGGCAAGTATAAGCAAAAGATGACTTTCTTACTCATGAGTCAAACAACTTAGCAATACAAACAAAAGTTTCATGGAAGCTGAATTATAATGTAATGCAGACATGAAATTGGAAGATATCTGGCAAGCACCATATAAATTAACATAATGTGTTTGGGATTGGACAATCCCCAATGACCTCTTCCAAAACCCAGTTTCCACCTGCTAATGTCAATTTTGAACAGTGAGAGGAAAAAAGTTTTGTTAAGTTCAGCAAGATCATTCAGAATTGTATTAATGAACTCAATTATTTCACTTAACAATTTTGGAAGAAATAAATTGCCATTGTATATTCATTATGCTTGTTATTGTTATTGTTTACAGTACTTGTGACAGTTCCCAAGCTAGAAATCTCTTTTGTTGGGAAAAAAGGAAAAGTGTAAATATTGAGAGTCAGGAAGCCAAAAGTGAAATAAAAAAAATCATCCCACATTATTTTCTTTTTTCCTTCATCTAATATTCTTCTCATTTGTTGCATGTGTTTACACTTACAATGTAATGACTATCTGTAGGTTTAATATAAAGTCAGAAATTCCATTCTCAGAATTTGAACTAAATTAGAACTCATCCTATGGCTAGAGACAGATGTTAAATCACTTTTGAAAATAGAGTTTTGATAAATTTTAGATAATGTTAAAGATGTTTTATTTCTCAATATATCTTATTGGAATTCACATTTCATATTATCACTAGATGATTCTTAATTTCCTTGTGTTCATGTCCTTGTCCAGTTCCCCTCCTTTTTTTTTTTTTTATTTTCTTCTACTGGTTTTAAAAGTTAAATTTAACTTGTCATCTTTTGTACTAAAGATTGTGAATAGAAGTGATTTAGTATTCATCAAATTCAATTAACTTTATTAAAATAGACATGACACTTGAGGTTGCCATCACATTCTTAAAATGTAAAATATAAAGGCATTACTAAAATATTGATTAAACTGATATAGGAATGAATGTGTTCAAAGCATAACAACAACAAATATGGTACAAGAACATTATTATAAGTTTTTAAATAATCATAAACCAGGCAATGTCAAAATGTAATTTTGTCTTTTGATCTCAATTTGTTTTCATGGGATTTTTGTGCATGGGTTCTTCCTCTTAGTTATTAGTACATTTGATTAATTCTCATTTGAGAAACTTTTTAAGAAATTGAACACTAATAGGGATCTAGGAACAGAATTATTTTATATACTCAATATAATTATTTAATATTGCCTTCAGAATAATTCAAACACAGTTATAAGGCACCCTTGTGCTAACCAGTTTTCTTTCACAAAAATAAAGAAATAAACAAAAATTTTGTTCCAAATAGTTTATAGGATATGGCACCAATGATGTTACTAATGCCAAATTAAGAAGATTTGTGCCCTGGTGGTTTTTTTTTTTCCTGTAACTGCTATATGGTTATATATAAAATGATACTGAAGTAGTTCTAGGGACAGAAAAAAAAAAAAAACAAATTTCAGCCATGAAAGCTCTGAACAGTGACAACCATGCCCTAAACACACGATAATTTACTTACATAAAGCTGCAATAACTTGTGATGAATGTAGGAATGATCAAAAAAAATCTACTGGTGAACCAAAGAGGTAAAGGTATGTCCTAGTTTCATAGACACATGTTCTCAATTCCAAAAAAAATAAGAAGTAAAAAAGTACTTTGCCTCAAACCAGATAAGAAAATACTCTCCCTTTGAAACTCTAACCCCATCTAGTGGGACTCCCTTTTAATAGCTGATAGGATTTGTTCTATTCCTTGCTCTGACTGAGTACATTGTGTTGCTAAAGACCATCAAATAAAACTGGGAGATTTCCAAGTTTTGTCTATATTATATCTTTTCTTAAACTATTCTATCTTTGCTACTGTTGTAATTGCTTCATCAGTTACAAAGGGTTGATGCATACTGCGAACTATCTACTCTATTACCTGAATGAGCTCTGGAAAAAACTTAGTAGAACACTGTGGAAAAAATGTTTTATGAGATGTAATAGATTATACGTAAAAAAGTATCATGTAGAAGTTGTGTTGGTCAATGGTCCCTAGATTACTTAGCTTGCATGGATTTCCTTCCAAGTTGTCTGTGCTTATAGAAATTAATAAATTACCAGGCACCCCAAGAGCACAAAGGAAAGTAATTGTACTGCAGTGAATGTTGGAGACCAGGCTATACTGAATTTGAGCAGACTAATAAGGATTTCTCACAGTGTGCACACTTTGTGGTACATTGGAGTATGAGCAGAGTCCATTGGTTTTGTTCTTTGCCTTTAATAACACAAAAAAATTGAAGAGTAAAGATGGCTCATTGGTTCTAAATACTGGGAGCTATGACACATGGAGAGAGGAGAGAGTGGAGGGTGTTTCTGCTACCTAATACCTATAGCTCACACTATTGTAACACGTAGCTCAGACTGAATGCAGAAATGATGGCAAGTGTCTGCCCTACAGATTAAGCTGGTTCACCTCTTGCACACACTTGCTCCATTGATAGGAGCCCTCAAGTTGTTCATTGAAAGCTCACTGATTAAGGCGATCTTCCTCAGCACCCTGCCAACACAGAGCACTCTCACAAGCTGCAGGGATCTCTTTCACAAACAGTATTTGCCCAAGCACCAATATAATCTTCTATGTTCAAATAATTCAGTAATCTTCCATATTTCTTTGATCAGTAGTAATGGTCATCAGCACCAAGATAGAAATTATCATCAATTTTCTAGAGGATATACATCCAGTGAAATAAATGGGGCAGTTATAATTCTGTCAGACTAGCCATTATGTGCTTGGCAAGTTGGTCAGACAGTGCAATTGTGTTTTCTCTTTCAAAGGCTCTGAGTCTGTACGACTGTAAAAGCTTAAGACTTAAAACAAAAGAGCAGATATATAGAGCTACATCAAACTTGCGCCTATCCTGGTTCTGAAACATAAGTGTATGATTATGCAAACAGTGGAAAATATGAGCAACAACATAGAGACTTTCCAAATAACTCACCCACCTTTGTGCAGCCAGCAGCCTAGGAGACTTTGTATGGTTAATAGCCCTTAACAGGGTTTTATTCCACAATTTCATGCATTTGTCTTTTAAACCACGTGTGCTTTTTAACCAAAATATCCTGTGGAAATGAGATTCATGATTACAAACAACTGGACTGGAAAAACACTTGCTTCTGTTTGTTTTAAAGTTGTTACTTGATAATCCTTCCTTCAGAAAGAATACTTGTCTAACCCTGGACAAAGAAAAGGCTGAGGCTGTCAGTGACTCAATTTCTATGCCTCAGTCTCCAATGGCAAGCACTCTAGCCAAGCCCCCCAAGTCAGAAAAGACGATTAGGAGTACTTGGAGAAAGAGGACTCTAAGCTCACTGTAGGAGGGGATCAGAATCAAGAGCATCCAAGGAACCAGATGAGATTAATCGAAGGGTCCAAAGGGAGATGGCAGATGAAATTGTTAAGCCACTGTCTATTTTTTAAAAAAATGGCAGTCAGGTGAAGTCCATGATGACTGGAAACAGGGGAATATAACCACTGTTATCAAAAAGGAGAAAGCAGAAGACCCAGGGAGCTACAGAGCAGTCAGTGTTACCTCTGTGCTAGGCAGGACCATGGAGCAGATTCTCCTGAAAGCTATGTTAAGGCAGATAGAAGACAAAGATGCAAACTGGTCACAGACACCATGGCTTTACTAAGGAAAAATAATAACTGACAAATTTGGTGACCTTCTGTAACAGGTCTGCAGCATTGGTGGATGGAGGTGGAGCGACTTATACTGTCTACCTGGACTTATGCAAAGCATTTGGCACTGTCCCACATGATATCCTTGGCTCTAAATTGGAGAGATATTGGTTTGATGGATGGATGACTCAGTGCATAAAGAACAGGATGGATGGACGCATGCAAATTGTTCTGGTCAGTAGCTCATTGTCCACTTGGAGACCAGTTACAAGTGATGTCTCTTGGAGGTTGATGTTGAAGCTGATACTGTTCAACATCTTTGTCAGCGACATGGACAGTGGGATCTAGTGCACTGGGGGGTAACCACTTCTGTTTCTTATGATAAACTTGGGGCACTGCTTACCACCACCAGCTGGCCTTGAGGTACTTCAGTTAGAGGAAATCAAGCTCGCCATTACACCTGGTGACCAAGCACTGAGGAACCCAGCAAGGTTTAACCACGATGCTACACACGATGCTAGCTGGGAAGAGATTTGCCTTCTATATCAGAAACAGAACCAGAGAAGGGACTGTCTCCCTGTACTCAGCACTGGTAAGGCTGCACCTCGAATATTGTGTTCAGTTCTGGGCCCCTCAGTTCAGGAAGGACACTGAGGGGCTGGAGTGTGTCCAGAGAAGGGCAGTGGAGCTGGAAAAGGGTCTGGAGCACAAGTCTTACGAGGAGCAGCTGAGAGCACTGAAGAAAAGGAGACTCAGGAGAGATCTTAATGCTTTCTGTAAGGACCTTAATATTCTCTGTAAGTACTTTCTGTAGTGAGGTGGGGATTGGCTCCTTTTCCCAGGCAACTATGATCAGGATGGGAGGAAATGGCCTTAGCCTGCACCAGGGCAGATTTAGATTGAATATTAGGAAGAATTTCAGATTTAGATTGACTATTGGGAAGAATTTCTTCACAGAAAGGGTGATTAGACATTGGAACAGGCTGCCTGGGGAGTTGGTGGAGGCACCATCCCTGCAGGCGTTTCAGGAAAAACTGGAAGTGGCACTTAGTGCCATGGTGTGGGTGTCGTGATGGTGTTTGGTCATTGGTTGGTCCCCACGATAGCAGGGGTCTTTTCCAAGCGAACCGATACCGACTCCCGCCGGGGAGCGGACGGCCGCGCGCCCCTCCGCGGGAACGCGCCCCAGGGGCGGGGCCGCGCGGTCACGTGACCGCTGCGGGAGGTTGCGCTGCCGCCGCCAGGCCCGGCCTGGCCGCTCCGGGGCAGGCGATGCTGGGATCGACATGAGCCCCGAGCCGGAGCCGCCACCAGCACCGGACCGGGAGGCAGAGGAGGAGGAGGAGGAGCCGCCGTGGTCGTGGGTGGGCGGCGGCGGCGCCAGGTGGGGCATCTGCATCATGCTGATGAAGAAGGTCGGCCTGAAGGCGGGCGGCGGCGCGGTGAGTGCGGGATAGTGTCGGGGTGCTCCTTGAGGGCGACGGCTTCGTGCGGTTCCTGCCTGCCCTGGGATCGGCGGTGCGGGCCGGACCGGGTCGGGTCGGGTCGGGTTGGGCGGCCCGTGGAGGCAACAGCGCCCGCCCCGGCCGTGGGGTCCGGCTGCCCCCCGGCCCCGCCGGAGCTC
>JAJPCS010000369.1:1761059-1846443 GCA_021164005.1 Willisornis vidua nigrigula | reverse complement strand
CGTGGGGTCCGGCTGCCCCCCGGCCCCGCCGGAGCTCTGTGGGGCCGTCCCGCCCCACAGTCCCGGTGCGTTCGTTACGAGTTTATGCCCGGCGGAGTAACCGCAGCTGTGAGCGGCTCTTACTTTTCTGCCAAAGTCAGTGAATCCGGGGTGGTTGGATGGTAAAACTTAAGTTTTCCTTTGCAGTTCATAGGAGGTGCCCCTTTGTGAACTGAAACCACGGCGTTACCGTATGCAGTTTTCATAACTTACGGCATTTTTTGTTTCGTCTCTTCATACTGAGCACTAAAATGCCTTTGTGCAAATGAAAGAAGCCGCAAAGGAGTGATCTTTGCACTCACTGAAAGTATCTCTGAGGAATGTTGTATTTGTAAGCGTGGCAGTGGTGCATAATTATTTCCAGCAGAAATGTCTTTGTAGTGGCTTAAACCTGTCCCAGAATACGTGTATGCTCACAAGGTGCCTTAAAACCAGATCAGAGATAACACCTCGTGAGCTTTCTGCAGTAAGGTGTCTGGTGCCAGGCAGGATGGTACTGGCTGAGGCGAGATAACCCACTCTGTTTTGGTAGTGGCAGAGAGGCTAGAACTTAAAATGGGGTAGATGAAGCCAGAGAAAGACACAAAATAACAGAACAGACGACCTGTCATTGACAGCCCTGTTTTTAAGGGCTATAGGTAGAAAGCAGAGCAATGCTGTCCCATGCTGACTCTTTTTTGGCAAGTTGAAATCACATGTTTTTTCACAGCCTGACTTGCTATCTAGTAGTAACTTTTTTTAGGTTCTATTAATATTCGAGTGTTCCTGAAAAATTAAATATTCATTTAGTCACAAAATTAGGTATGCTTATAGCATTGCATATGCTATAAGTTATAAAACAATATTAAGTTTGTGTCAGGGCGTTTGCGTCTGCTTTGTGTGTTGCCTGCCATTCCACAGATCAGAGAGAGGAAAGTGTACTGCTTTATGTGCATGTGAAGAAGTATGTTTAGCTGAGCATTAATAGTGTAGCATTAATGTGATCATGGCTAGAGTTCAAGAATGTAAAAAATAATCTTAAAACTGTGTGTATGTTTTAAGATTACACATGTATGTTGCTTGTACTATACTTGTATTTGATGAAGATGTTAAGATACTTTTAATACATGAATAAACCAGAGAAAATGTAAAAAAATGTTAATCCATGGAATTAATTTGTCAGGCGATTTTATTTAAGTTAATTCCAAAAAAACTGCTTCACACTTCTTGTAACTCATCATTTCTGTGTTCAGGTCTTTGAGTTCCTTTTTAGAAATAGTTATGGCTTTCAAAAAGCATCTTTGACTCCTTCAAGAAGTGCAACTGATGTCTGCTGTGTGGTATGTTGGCTGTCCCAGGTTTGTGTACAGCAGTTGCATTAAGGGCTCTAGCATATATAAGGTGCTGTAACCCAGTCTGAAGTCAGACAAGGAAAATGACTCTAGAAGAATTAACATTTTAGTCAAGAAATACAAACTTTCAGTTTTCACTTCAGACGATGTGGTGAAAGAAATAGAAGATGATCTCAATATATAAAAGAAAACCAGTTGAATTTATTTAAGTATGAACAGAGTAGGATATGAAAGGTACAGGTAGGAGAATGTTAAAAATTATCAAAGGACTTTGATTTCTTTCTCTATCTTTGAAGAGTAAAGCTCAAATGGAAATTAAATCCATACATGACAAAGGTGCTAACCTGTTTTGTTATTAATGGACAGAACGTTTGTTAAAGTTGGATTAAGTGTTAAAAGAATGCCTTTGAGTACTTAAAATATATTCTTCTATCAGTTTGAAAAATTAGCTTCTAAATGACATGTGTTCTTGATTTTATAAAATTATCTCAGGTTTTGCTTCTTGAATGGCTTTTTCCCTCTCCCCCACCTAGCTGTATACTTAGAGGACTTTGCGTTTCTGTAAAGCCTCTCCTGCAAGAGAGAAAGGCATGAGGCTCCAGCCTTAACTTTTGTGCGTTGTTATAGCAGTAGTGCCATTATACTGACATCATCTTGGGGTCTGTGTCTCAGTTCCTGACTGAACAGTCTGTTTCCTACTTTATTATTGCAGTTCGTGCACCTCCATGTGATCTTCATGTGGCTATCATGTTACTAGAACTCTCTCTGCTTAGACCTCATTGAAAAAACTTATTCACGCTCAGATTTTAGGGGCTGGATCAGCGCTTTAGATGTAGTTTGATGTATCTGTTTGGCATCAGTGGGAGTGCATCCCTGGCGTTTGAAAGGGAAAGCCTGCCGTGTAGGCTGCTGCTAAAGAAAGAAGTAAATACAGAAGTGAAATTTCTGTGAGTTGCTTCTTTGGCTGTGAAGAATATCTTAATTTTTTTATTTTTTCTGCTTTGTCACATTAGTTCAGTATGACAAAGTGGAAAGAGTATGACCAAGTCTGTGAGGTTGTACAAGGCTTTCTCCTTTTACCCCTCCAGCCTGGCATAACAAGTTTCTGGTTTTTGATTTATCTGTAACTAACTTCACCCTATTGAATGCACTGGCTTCAGTGAATCAAAGAACTAAAGTATAAATGCTCAACAAATGACTTTTTATGAATTGAGTTACTGAATCAAAACCAGTAAGAACAGTAATATGTTTAAGTAAATTCCAGTGGAATTAAATCAGTTTTCATTGGCTGTATTACCATCATTTCATTGAGGTTCAGAAATTGAAATAAATGATACCGTGGGACATTTTATTACTTTTTATGCAATCTTGGTACAGCAGAATTATGAACATTGATAGTATAAAATTTAGCGTGACATTCAGAATATTAATCCCATGTACTTAATTTCTGTGCACTCTATTGTCAGTAAAATAATGCCATACTAAGGAAACTTTTCAACAAAATACAGTGCCATACTGTCTAAATCAAATGCTTTAATGGGAGAAGTCCGCAAGTGGGATATCAGAGAAGTCACACCTGTGTACCTACTTAAGAATTAATCACACGTTAGTTTAATGTTTTTGAACACTATAAGATGCCACAGCTATTATGAAGCCCAAGACCTTTATATTTAGAAACATAATGAAAGTATTCTGAGCTGTACCTCTTGGAAGTATGCCAGACTTTATTATTTTACCTGTTCTATGCAGTGAAGCACAATCATCTGTATGTATATTAACAAGTTGTCACCGTTCTTGCTAGCATTTTTCCTTTTTCCTTCATAAAAAATACAGAACAGTGAAACTGAGGCAGCGTGATTTAATGTAATGAGACTTCACTGAAACAGCTCTGAGTTCAGTAAGCTGGTTTCTTAAATTTCTTGTTTGTAGGATTTAAATTGAATTGTTAGTAGTAAGCACTTTGTTCTGTTGTCACTTTGGGTATTTAGCCCTTTGTGGAGCACTGGTCGTCTCCAAGACCAGTTATTTTTCATGTTCAGTCTGAATAGTTGGAGGTGAACAGTATTGCCTTCTCAAGATTGCCAGTGTTGTTCTTAATCTTCTCATCATGTTAAATTCACACTGGGTCTCTACTGTTGTAGTAGTGATTAGCTGCTGTCTTTGAAAAAAAATCACTGGCTCATATTTATACTGAGAGGGCACTTTTGCTGTTATGAGTCTATTGTAACTAATCCCCCAAATTCTATGAATGTGGAGGGTTTTGTGTTCTGAGAGAAGTGTACTAGGTTAGAGCAACAGAAACTTAATTATATGACTTAGGAATTTAGTACTGAAGATCCAACCCCGGCCACTGGCCATCTGCCCCATGGAGAAGGTGGTAAATAAACTAAGCAGTGTGTGCTGCTTTTTGAAGGAATTCTGAGTGCCATATGTGTTTCTATATTTTAGGAAGAAAACTTAAGCAGTAGATGAATTAGATTGTAATTTGGTGTAGCTTAATATGCTGGTTATATGTTATTTCTGTAAGAAGTAGTTTAATTAGACAATTAGTACTGTCTAAAGCTGAGCATTCAGAATGTGTCAGGATGTTTGGCAACTGTTTTCTTGGTTGGTCTTCCCACCTCAGTTACCTCAGCCATGAAGACTGAACCAAAAATGGTGTTCATGTTTCACAGGGCATCGAAGATTTCTGCTTCATAAGCTTGTCCAGTCTAAACTGAAACAGGAATGTGTTCTCAGCAGGAAATAAAATAAGGCAAGACATTTTAGACACCAAGTGTAAATTATGTGAAGTGCCACTTATTTTCTAGGATTTTAGTGTAAGAAAGCAGTGTCTGTTGTTTTGTCACACCCTTCATGTCACTTCCAGTTCAATGAATCCCGGTTGTATCTGCAGCTATTTCAACTACAGCTTGGAGGAAGCTGCTTTGGCATTCCTCCGTGCTTTTGGCAGCATTCTTTTTCTTTCTGTTGGCCTTTTGTGCTTCTGTAAAATAGACATTCAACAATCTGTATTGCTTAAAGCTTCTGAACAAAACAAGCAGTCATGGGATAAGAGGAGGATCTTTTTGTAGGTCTAATAAAAATGTAAATCTAATCAAAATTGTTAGAACACCAGAAGCAGAGAGTTAGCGAGGCAGACACATCACATGTTTATGCAGTATTATAGTGCTAAACTTGTGTCTTTAATTCCTACATAGTGGTCATCCTGTATGTGGGAATTGTTTTTTCATGCTTGCATTGGTTAAATTCAGCTGTGTTAATTTCAATCTGCAGTCAATGTTTGTTGTTCTTCACTATTGCCTTATAACTTTTCCTGTGTGAGTTGTGTTTTGTCATCACTGAACTTTGTCACTTTGCTTTTACCCTCTTTTACAACTGAGTTATGAATGTACTGAATTACTTAGCTGCTAGGACAGAGCACTGGGACTCATCTGGTAACTTTCCTTTGGTTTTTGTTTATGTATTTTCTTTTTAATTCCTGTGGAGAATTTGCTTGCTTTAAGAGCCTTTGGTTAGCATCTTTGAGTATGTTTACTAAATTTTCAGAAGGCTTATTATTATGATCTCCCTTATCTATATATATTCTTTTGAGAACTCCAGGAACTTTTTAAGGCACAATTTCACTTTACAAAATCTGCACAGACTTTTCCATTTTGAACCAATTGTGTCTTCAATACTCTAGACCTGTGTAATACAATTTAGCCTCTCTTTTTCTTCCATCATGCTCATCCAGTCCGAAGGTAGAATCTTGTCAGGCCTCTGAAAGGGGGGAGATGAAGCCTTAAGAGCCTTAAGATTTTTACACATTTGTAGATTTTAATATAGCTGTATAGTTGCTAAGACTTCGGAATTGCTAAACCTCTTTTTCATGGTTTGTGCCACATTCTTGAAATTCTGTTCTTTCTTTTCAAGGAAAAAAAATTCAGCAAAGACATCTTGTATGGGACACGTGCCTGGAACGTATGATTGTAGTCAAAGCAATATAGAAAGCCCAAAACCCTTGGAGAAGCTGCAGAGGAGCAGACCCAAGAATGGCCCCAAGGGGGGACAATTTTTGGGTTGGGCATATCCATTAGATATGATAATTAAGTAGTGTTACAAATTCGTTAGAGCCATATACTGGGTGCACACTTACATATTTTGTTGAACCTGAAAATGCTTTCATTAAAAGACCCCTTCTCTATTTTATCTATACTAATATTGTTGGAAAGTTCTTTTCTCCCATTTTAGGCAACAAAGGTATTTCATTTGCAAATGAAATACAAGTTTGGATAATGTATAACCAGAATTAATTACTATTTATATTGTAGCTCACAAGGCACTGTTCTGGATTGGAAAGTACTTTCATTTGTGCTCTGTGGTTTGGGGACTTTTTTTACACTGAATTTTTGCCAATTCTGAAAAATGGGGCATTTGTGGGAAACAGCTGGAATTAATGTTGATCCAAAATACCTCGGTTTGAAAATTAAAGGGAATAAGACACTAGAAACAGCTAAACATGCAATATCCCTGGAGAGTTACCTGTCTAATAGGTGTGGAACAAGAGAAAATCCATGATGTAGTGAGGTGGAGTGGTAGCATACTAGTTCTGCAAGAATAATCTAAAATGATTAAATAGTCATGCAGAGAGGCATGCCAGGAAGAGTTTGCATTTGAAATAATTGAATTTTGTGAGGAAATTAACAATAGTGGAAAGGGAATGCACTTTATAATTTGGCAGGAACTTCAAGATCTGAGTGATTTGTACATGAAGGCATGCTTCTCAAAGTGTTTTACTGATTCTATTAGTTCATTTGTTTGCTTTCTTGAAAATATGAGAGTTGACACATTGGCCTGCAGTGCAGATGGTAGTGTAAAAAATAAGTACTTGTACCAATTCATTTTTGTTGGGAGGAAAAGGTTTCTGTAGACACTTCTTAAAAAAAAGAAAGTACGAAAATTGGTTATTCTGATGCACTTGAATGTTGGTTTACATGTTATAGAAAGACAGTGGGTGCTGTTTGCAATGGGCGTCTGTACTGGAAGTAAAACAAGCAACTAGCAGGCTCTCCTGAGAGGCCCTATTACCTCGTGGGAAAGAATTTCCAGAGGATGGTGTGGGGTGAGAAAGGCAAATTCCTGTGATTTGTCAATTTCAGAAGTTCAGCTTGAGTTTGTTTTTTATCTGCTTGAGAGATAATAGGATTATTCGACTGGAAAGGTACTTTAGGGAGATTCCCTCCCCTTCAGGACATGATCAGCTGTGAGGCCTGAGCAGGTTGCCTACGGCTTTTCCAGTTGGATATTGAAACAAAGCCTTCAAGGATGGTGAACTTGTGTTCATCTCTGTGAGCAGTGGGCTCTACTGCTTCACCATCCTGGAAGTAAAAAGTCATGCTGTATTTATCCAATCGAATCTTTTGCTTAATTTGCCTGGCAGGAAGGAGTATATGGCCTTCATCAAAATATGACAAATTTGAAAAGATGCTCCAGAGGACTTTGAACAGTGAGAAGTGATTTTGTTTAGAAATAAGGATATTTCTTAGGAGAAACAAATGTTTAAGCATGTTTGAAATTGATGTTATGGTGCCTTTGCAAACAATTTTAATTATTAAATTACAGAATTGAATTAAGAGATAAATAGTTACATAAGAAATATGTAAATAAACGAATACTGGCAATTCTAGCTTTGCTCTGGAAATACGGGACTGGCTGTGTAAAACTGGAGCAACAAGTAGGTGTTTTGTTAGAACGTCTAGGACTTCAGATTTTATAATGATGGCCTTAAACTTGTATTGGTAAGCATCTGAGACTAAGTAATGCTTTACTCATTATTGATTATGCAGTTGTAAAAGCTTGACCAGCAGCTTTATTTAAAAGCAATTAATGTTCATACATAGTTTCTTCTCCCATACACTGGTCTGCCATATGGAGATGATCCATGTGCATAGAAAATAAACCCACCACAGATTTTAAGGCTTTCCTGAGGGCACCTAATTTTCAATGTAACACTTTCAGTTTTGAGGGTGGTGGATGAGGCAAGCAGTTTGCATGTTGACCATATCTTTGCTGTTTCTGAAATCCTTTTAAAATCTTTTCAATCCTAAGGAATTGAGTAGGTTGTGAATTTTCCTGGTTTCATGATTTAAGTTTCCCAATACAGCCATTTACACAGGTGTTTTTTAATTAACCTAGATGTCACTGCAAAGAAATTTGCAAATCATCAGCTGCAGTCACAGCATGTTTGTCTTACTTTTTACAGGCTCATGTTCCTTTCAAGATTTAAATTCTACTTTTCCAGGTCATATCTTGAATCCAAAAAGTGATTTCTGCCTTTTTTTTTTTTAAGTAGTTCAATGCAGCTAACTGTAAGCTGCATGATACTGCTAGAAATGATTTGCAGACTATTTTAATGTCTAGGAAAGGTTCATTGAGGCTCCTTGCAACAAAAATACTTTTTTTTTTCCCCAGAAGACTTAAAACTACTTCTGAAGAAAGAAACACGCATATCTTTTGCAATATGTGTGTACATCGTCTTTCTGTTAAATCATGTAAATCTCAGATCAAATTTGCATGTAATAAAAACATTATTAAAAAAAATTCAGAACAAAACCAAGCAGACCAAAGCTTTATTTTTAGTGACATTAGAAATGTTTGCTGAATACAGACCAGATGTTCATGGTCCAGCATAATGCTTGGGGATGTAAGGGTGTAGGGGACGTAAAATTAGAGGCAGGAGATAGTCCGGGGAGTCCTTTACCTACTGTCTACTATAACATTTGCATTTTCCAGAAGAAACTGTGGAAAGGATCTTTAGACTTCGGTGTAATCAGTGTTAAATGCTAGTCTGACTGGCATACATATAGTCAAGAAAATACTCTTATAAGTGTTATCTTATTACATTAAATAAAAGTACTTGCAGACTTCTTAGATGAGGAAGAATCTTTTACCCCTACAATCTTTGGAATCTGCTATTTAGACTTTTAAAATTACATGGTAATCTACAGAGAAATGTTAAGAATGCTTGAAAGTTTCTCGGCCTCCCAGAGATAAGATTTGGTATAATCTTGTATTATTTTCTAGGAGAAAGAAAACTGTTTTCTTCAAATCATCACACTTGGAAACAAGCCGCAATGTAGAAAATAAATTGAATTTTATTAGGTAGGATACCCTGCTGCTTCAAGTTTTGATAAACTGATAACTCCAAAAAGTATTAGAGGTCTAGGCATTTAGACTGTTTAGGCAACAGGGATTTCTCTTTAAAGTTTTTTGCTATACATGGTTAGCTTCAATGAATCTTGTGATAAAAGCGTTTTCTAAACCTGTAGTTTCTATCAATATACTGAGCAGGGGAGAAACACCAAAGGTGTCTCTGTTCCACCTTCATTGTATACAGTCTTGACTGCTTTGGGGTTCAGTGGAAGACCCTGAGTTTCGTGCTCTCCTTACTCTCTGCCTGCTGAAATGAGAATCTGGTGGATGCTTATCACTGGATGTGTCTCTTCATCTGAATCCTGCATTATTACATTGCACAACAAGAGAAATGTTCTTTTATATTTTGGATAAACCTCATGTATTGAGAGTACTAGCTGAGAATCCCGTACTGCTGCTTTCTAAGAATTGCCAAATCCTGTTGGAGCATAGTGGCTTTGGATTGGCTGGAAACACTGAAAAACAATCTTTTGCAGGACAAGTAGTAGAAAAAAGGGAAAGAGTAATTTCAGAACACAAAACCTGTGTACAGTTACTAGGGAAGAGGCAAATAGAAATGAAAGAATCATAGAACGCTTTGAGTTGGAAGGGTCCTTAAAGATCATCTATCTCCAAGCCCTCCATGATGGGCAGGTGTTCCCACAAGATGGGTTGTTCAGGGCCTCATCCAGTCTGGCCTTGAACATTTCTAAGTATGAGGCATCCACAGTTTCTCTAGGCAGCCTGTTCAGTGCCTTATTACTCTTTGAGTAAAGAATTTTTTCCTAATTTCTAGTCTCAATCTCTCCTCGTTTAGTTTAAAATTGTTCCTCCTTGTCTTATCACCTTTTGCTTGTTTAAAAAGTCACTCTTCCTCTTTCTTATAAAACCTCTTCAGGTGTTGAAAGGCCACAGTGAGGTCTCCCCAGAGCCTTCTCTTCTTCCAGGCTGAACAACCTCCACTCTCTCAGCCTGTCATTGTAGGAGAGGTGCTCCAGCCCTCTGATCATGTGTGTGTCCCTGCTCTGGACCCACTTCAACAGGTCCATGTGTGTTTTGTGCTGAGGACCCCAGACTGGATGCAGTACTCCAGGTGTCTCATGGAGGCAGAGTAAGGGGTCAGAGATCCCCTCCCTTTACCCGCTGGCCACTCGTCTTTTGATGCACCCCAGGATACAGTTGGTGTTCTGGGCTGTGAGTGCACAGTTCTGGCTCACATCCAGCTTCTCAACCAATGAGAACCCTCAAGTCCTTCCTCGCAGGGCTGTTCTCAGTGAGTTCTTCTCTCAGTCTCTGCTCATATCTGGGATTGCTGTGACCCAGGCAAAGCGCCTTACACCTGGACTTGAGAAACTTCATGAGGGTATTGTGGGCCCACTTCTCAAATTTGTTAAGGCCCTTCTGGATGGCATCCCTTCTTTCTGTTGTCAGCTGCACGGCTCAGCTCTGTGTCATCACCACATTTGCTGAGGCTGCACTTGATCTTACTGTCTGTGTCATTGGTGAAGACATTGAAGAGCACTGGTCCCGAGATGGAGCCCTGAGGGACAACACTTGTCAACAAACTCCACATGGACATAGAGCCATAAACCAGAACTCTCTGACTGCATCCATCCAGCCTGTTCCTTATCCACTGAGTAGTTCAGGTTTCAAATCCTTGTGTCTCCAGTTGGGAGAGAAGGATGTCATATGGAACTGCATAGAAGGCCTTTACAAAAGTCTAAGTAGATGACATCTGTCAGTCTCCCCTTGTCAACTGTTGCTATCACTCCATCATAGAAGGCCATGAGATTGTTCATCAGTTCTGCTTAAAACTGCCTTGGAAAGAAAAAGAAAGCAGCAGTTCTGGTTAAATATGCTTTACCCAAGGGTTCTCTCCATTTAATCTAAATAAAAAGATTCCAGATGTTTTATCTGGGATCTAGTCCTTGGATCTTAAATGACAACAGTTTCATGAGCATTTCAATAGTTTGCTAATTCTTTCTGGGATTGTTGGCCAGCAGAAATAGCTCCTCAGTCTCTGTCATAAGCAGCCCCTTATTTTCTCATGCTTTGGCATTTTCAAGCACAAAAATTGTTACTCTTCTGATTATGTACATAGCCATAGTTCTGTTGAAACAGTGCTGTGATCTTCATGAAGTGGATCTTTTTTTGTTGGCACTTGTGGAGTTGCAGGTAGAGATATACCATTTGTCACACTGCTATGGAAATGTTGTGAATAACGCTTAAGGGAAAGGAAGCCTTAAAGGGATGCTGGAGGTGAGAGCAGTACAGGTCAATGTCAGGAGCAGGGCAAGTAATTCCTTTCAATTAGCAAGAATTTGAAGGAACAAATTTTTTCAAGTTCCCTGGAGATATTTGTTTATTTTATAATGGCTTTTCTTCTCCTGTGTTTGGCTTATTTTTGTTTCCAAGGGCACGGTTAGTAGGTCATTCTGAAAACTGGTTATGCTCAAAACATGTTCCTAAGAGATGTTTGTACATGTAATGAACTGGATGTGTGTAACCACTGCATGTGTTTTTCTTTTTTAGCAACAAGGTGTTGGCCGGCCAAGTGTATACCATGCAGTGGTGGTCATATTTCTAGAATTCTTTGCCTGGGGGCTCTTGACAACTCCAATGCTAACAGTAAGTGGCATTCATTCATCAGCTGTTACCTTGGCAGTAATGACAAATGTTCATTTGCTAATTACTAGGGATTTGGGTTTTAATTTGTCTTATATTTCCTGCTTATCTCATTACCTGAATCCCAGAAGTCTTAACATTCAACACTGTGCAGTAGTTAGTGTACTACAGCTGAGATCTGGACTGCTGAAATACTAAAAGATAATGAAAAATAAAATATCAATATGCTGTGCTACTCTGTAACTTTCACTTGCCTTTTAGAGTACCATCAGTTGAGTTTGTTGATGAAAGTATCTCTGGAAATTCTAGTTTTCAGACTTCATGGTACAATTCATCTTCCAGTTGTGTCAATTGAATAAACTATGCAACCCATAGTTAACTATATGCACTATTGTGGTCTGGCTGTGCTGCCCTCATGTACCTTAAAGTAAAATGTAAAGGTGTTCATGCAAGGAATGGATTTCAAACGTATTTAATCTGTTCTGGAATAAGGTTGTTTCCCAGATGTACAGATAATTGAGTGTTTGGTAACAGGATATGAACTGTTTCATCTGAAGACACAAATCTCATTCATTGAAATTAGGCCTGCCAGGGAGAAGCCATCAAAAGTCTGTTTTCATCAGTTAATGTCTGAGGACACTTTGAATACCTGACAGCCAAAGGTTTGTGGGATTGAAAGAGTTAACTATTTTTCTTCCCCAAACTCCAAATAAAATTATCTACATAACTCTTGAAATGTGTTTGTCTAACCTTCCTAAAAATTGTGAACTTTTAAACACAGCTTGATAATAAGAAAGTCCATATAAACGTTTAACATAAAACAACTCTGCCATTAAATGACCATCCTGTTGTGCTGTCTTGCAAGTGTCAAAGTATGGGGAAGCTTACTGGGTGATCTTGCTTATTTTTTTTTCCTTTACTTTTTTTCTTTACCAAAGTGCTCAACTTCAACTTGCTTGACACTTCTCATTTAAAGGGATAAATATCC
Organism: Willisornis vidua nigrigula; assembly: GCA_021164005.1. NCBI lineage: Eukaryota > Metazoa > Chordata > Aves > Passeriformes > Thamnophilidae > Willisornis > Willisornis vidua. The sequence goes on along the minus strand of JAJPCS010000369.1, from coordinate 1,834,287 downwards.
AAATAGTAATTCTTACACGGTCTGCAGAAAAACACCCCTTCAATAAAACTACGTGTCAGGTGTGTTCCTCAGTAGTTTCCCAGTAGTGTACTCCCTTTCAAATTGTTCGTAGTTGCAGGTGCATCTTCATTTGTAATCAGGTTTGCATGCACTGAAAGGCTGCTCTTTGGTTTAAATAATTTCACATTTGGTTTGGTACTTTGCACCCTTCTGTCTTACCTTGGCCTGCTTATCAGCCAGCAGTACTAGAAGTCATATAGAGATTTCTCATGAGCTTAATTCAGCCTTGGAACAGTGCCAGCTGTCCACTTATGCTCAAGCAGGTTTGTCTGACAGGAGGGACAGAAATGGAAATGTCTGGCCCATTGATCAAAACTCATCATCACTCAAATTTTTTGTGGTTTTGTCATGATTCTCTAGGTCATTGTCAACATTCAATCTGATTAAAATGTTGTGTATTATGAAAATGCATGTATTCTATGATAGCTGAGATTATTTCAAATTCCTTTAAATTTCATTTTTTAAGTAGCTTTTCACTTCTTTTGACATTTGTCAGCAAAGCTGTACTGTTTGTTACATGGCACTATACTGGGAGAAGAAAAGATTTGAAGTGTTTATATAGCACACAGAGGCTCTTTTGGTCACAGACTGCCCAAAGCTTATGCTCATAACTTTTATTTATGTACTTGTAAACCAGTGTTAGTAAATCACCATAAGCGATATTAATCACTTACTGACATGTTCTGTCTTCAATAGAATTTTTTTTCAATATGTGTCTGTTGATAGAACTGGAGTGAAACATTTCCCTCTACCCATTTGTCAACTTGCATTTGTCTCGTCTATAAAGTAGCAGAAAATAGTCTGAAAAACTTGAACTAATTGCAGCAGTGGTTACCTCCCAGGAAAAAATACTGGAAAACACTTCACAGAAAGATCATTAGATTTGACTGTCAGTTTCCTGCACGTTTTTTTTTTTTAAACTTAGAAAACATCTGCTTTTTAGATCTCTAATTTGAAGACTTTCTTTTTTTTTGCATTTGTATAATGAGATCAAGGATCTAACGGGTGAAAAATTGTTCTAATTATCTTACCAAAAGATGACACCAGAAGGGAAAGGGGGTATAAATGAGAATAATTATCTAACCAGTAGTTAATATGAGAACCACCACCTTTTTTAAATGTATGATTTGAGTATTCCAGTCATCCTTGAAAAATGATACTGATACTTTTCAGTGACACCACAGTATTCTGGTTTTTCAGGCTAGTGGCTTTCTCGGTGTGCATACATGTAATTTTTGTAGTTGGTGGCACTTCTCTGTAAATAATGAGCAAATGAATTTTGTGTGCATGCTTGCTTTGATCATTGCAATAACTTTTTTTAGTCAACATGCTAGCACCTCTGAGGCCCCTTAACTCTCCTGCATATTTATGGTAAATCTGTTTAGTGTAGATTAACATTCTTGCCCTTGAATTAAGACTGCTGGTAAAGCACTTAAATGAATTCATAGCTGGATTTAAACACCTAGAACTCTTGCTAGTATTTATAAGTATATGCTTGTTCATCACTAGTCTTTCTAACTGTATGGCTATTGAATAGTTGCTGTTTGTTCAGTTGTGTATATGGAGCTGTTTTTACCTGGTCAATGCAAGTTACCTGATCTCATTTTCCCTCCCATATATTATTAGTGACTATGTTTTATTCAACCTTTTGAAGGAATTAGCTATATCAAAAGTTCTACTGCATGGAGATGCTTTTTTGTTACGCTGATCCTCTTTCTTTATTTTAACAATTTCTTATGAAGACAAATAGGAGGTATAACAATTTTTCTAGGATTTTTTTTTTCAGTTTTTATTTTCAGATAAGGTGAAAGTTCACATAGAGCTATCCTGTTCTACAAATCAAATTTAAACTTGGAATCACCTTTCTCCTGTCTCTCCTGATTCAAATAATATTTTTTTTCCTGTCAGGTCTTACATGAGACATTTCCCCATCATACGTTTTTGATGAATGGTCTTATTCAAGGTGTTAAGGTAAGATCTTTTTAGAATCTTTGACCGAAATATTCTGCATGTTCTTTTGTTTTAACTTGTCTCACTTGTAATCTCCATAAGAACATAGAAAACACTGAGAATGTGTTAATTCTTAAACCATTTTTTCATTGTAGTGGTTGTTTCTTGGGCTCTGTTCAAGTTTTATTGCTAAGTGGTAGCATCTTGATACAAATGGAATGTTTCTCAGAAGTTTAAATTCCTCTCATTTGAATAGGTATCACTTGTAGCTATTGTAATTTTATGGGGATCTTTCTGAGAAGAGCTGGGTTTTTAATATCTGCTTCCTAATGTTAGATGACTTATATCACTAGCAGATTAACACAACCATTATGATGCCACTGAGATAGAAAATGAAGCACTGAAACACCATAGTTTTGTCTTAGATGTTGCATGAAAGCTAAATTTCATCTTTTTTTTTTTTTTCTCTGTTCCTTCTTTTTATCATCTTTTGAAAATTCTGTGATGGTCAAGCTATTCAAGTTAGGTTGCAGCTTACTCAGACTACTGCATTTACACAGTGGTCGTGCTGGAGTGTTGCCACAATCAAAAAAGTTGCAAAATTTTACTAGCATAACTAGAACTTGCAAGTTTCTTTTTTGCTAACTGCCATACTGAGAAGCTTCAAAGCCCTTCCTGTAACTTATGACTAAGTTAATTTATAGCACCCAAAAATATTTACCTTTGTATCCTGTAACAGATCTAAAGTACTGGTTTTAGTGGTGACAATATGACAGCTTTAGAATCGACTTGCTGTCTTTCGTGGTGGATTGGCAGAACACAATGCCCTTGAGATGCTGGTGTATATCAGACTAAAAGAGGAAGTTACTTTCTCATTGGCTTCTTAGAAGAAACACTGTTCATGTTCTTATTTTTTTTTAATTTTAGATCTTTTTGCTTACAGTGCAGTGGAACTATGTGTATCACTTGCCAGTAGTAAAGGGAGGATTCCCTATAGTTTTTTTGCAGAGCATATCTGTATAAAAGTGCATTAATGTCCTGGTCTAAGTGTTTGTATTGCTCTAACAGGTGTAACAAACAGAGGATCATAGACTAGAGTGAGCTTATACTTCAGTGTCTAAGTTTTCCTTTAAAATTCTGTTTGTGGAACATCAGAAGTGTTTTCAGTGACAGCAGAACATGTTAGTTTGTATGGTAGTGAAATCTGATTCTAAGGAGCAGAAACATTAATTTCAACTGAGTAAAACATTTAACATTCCAAAGATCTAGTGGTGTGGCTTTACAGCTTTTACTTTCAATTCACCCATTGAAAACATTGAAATCAGGGTTGTTTATAAGGATTTGGCAGAACAGGGATTTACTGCAGTATTCTGTACACATATGTTACAGAGGTAAGCTAAAATTAGCTGTTGTAACTTTCAGTGTACAGAACCATGCATTTACTAATGTTTGTACTTACAGCAGAGTTGGATTGATCAGTGAAGACTAAATTAGGAGGAAAATACTCTTCTAAGCTAAAGTTCTGCAGTTTACAAACCTATGAAATCCTTTACTTATTTTAATTCTGTGTAACAGAGAACAAATTTGAGGCCTAGATTCTAGGTCTTCATGAAATGCTGAAAAATCTAGTATTTGATCCTTCATCAGGGATCCTATACGTGTAAGTCTGACCTTTGCTGCTGGAATATTACGGTGTCCCATGATCTCAAGCTGTCAAGCTTGCTCAAATGGTCCTCATAGTTCTTGCAGCCTACAGGTGTACTGTACATGTTGGGTATGTACGATAAAACATTAAGTGTGCTGTTAAATTTGTTTCAGAGAACACTTAATGTTACTCAAAACCCACTCTTAGGACAGTGCAGTAGAGGCTAAGAAAGTGTCCTTTGTGTGACTAGACTGTATTTTGGTGATTTTAAAGAAGCTTTTTCAGTCTGTGATGCTTCTACATTGAGTAAAACTAATCTTGAAAAAACATATGCTATCTCTTTTTTTTTAAAAATTGCTCAAATTTTATAGATTCAAAACATAAAATATCAGAATCACAGAAAACTAGACTGTAGAAAAAATTATGTACATTTTTAGTTATCTACAACTTTGTGTTTAATTTAAAATCTATTTTAAATTTTAGTTCTTTCTTATATAGTGGTTAAAGTGAGCCTTGGAAATGTATATGTAGACATATTAATTGTTTTTCTTTTGTCACAGGGTTTTTTGTCCTTTCTCAGTGCTCCACTAATAGGTGCTCTCTCAGATGCATGGGGAAGGAAATCTTTTCTTCTTCTTACAGTTTTCTTCACCTGTGTCCCAATTCCATTAATGCGAATAAGCCCATGGTAAGTGGCAGACTGCAGTGGCAAGTTTATCAATAGAGCACGTATTCAATCAGAGCACTAGTTTGGGGAAATGGGAGAGGGACAGGAAGACAAGAAGAAAGCAGCTGTACTTTCAAGGCGTGAGTACATTATTCTGGAACCTTTCTATATAAGAGATGTTAAAACTGTGTGTCTTAAAAGTAGACATAAGGAAATGGGATTTAATAACTGTATTCACACAAGTAAAACAGTACTTGAAAGCATCTGGTAGTCCTGTCTAACTCAATTTTAAGCTCAGTTCCTAGTTTTTTTCCCTTGATGACTCACAATAATAAATGTCTTTAAAGCTAAATGAACCTTGGCACTTACTTGCCAGAGAAGAGTATAATTGCTGCAAATGATATCTTTTAACTCTTTGATTAGGACTTTGAAACCAAGTCAACACCCCTCAGTTAAGACTGCAGTTTAATTTACATAAATTGTGAAATTTGCGAGATTATAAAAGAACTTTGTGCACAAGGAAAGCATTCAGAGTTCAGCTTCCACAGCATTATATATGAAGATCTCTTCCATAACTGGCTGACGAAATTAGTTCTAGGATAGATTGTTTTTCTTAATTTAAACTTGAGAGCATAAAAATCTATAAGTACCGTGTCCTGAAGGGACCACTTCTTTTCGGCTCATGTAAAGTAAACAGGAGAACATAAAAAATTAAGATGCTATTTTCCAGTATTTAAGTGAGACTGCCCAATCTTGCATCTCCAGTAAAGCTTTGTTTTACTTCTCGAGGAACACTTCTCTTAAGCTTAAATATAAACCTGCTTATTAGTAAGATAAAAAGCAAGAGATCTTAGCTCACACTTTCTAATTGTTGCTTTTAAATTAATAGGTGGTACTTCGCTATGATTTCAGTATCTGGAATCTTTTCTGTTACCTTTTCTGTAATATTTGCCTATGTAGCTGATGTAACACAAGAACATGAAAGGACTACAGCCTATGGACTGGTAAGATATGCTAAATTTTGAGAAAGAAGGTCAGTTTATGATGCGCAAATTTGATGCACAAATTGCTTTCTGATTAATGTAAAGAGGTTAATAATGGAATGAACCATGCCTCAAGACACTGTGATGGGATTCAGGCAGTGAACAGAGTGCTGTGTGCTCATAGGAACAGAATAAAAATTGGACAACTTTACCTGCACAGAGGACACATGTAACAAAGTATGTCTTATGTTTCATAAGCAAAACATGCAGCATTGTTAAAGGCAGTGCAAGTTATTTAATACTGTGTTTAGCAATACCTTTATCACCTATAAATTGTACTTTTAGTTCATGTGACTTTTTTTTAATGCAGAATGTCGTCTTCTATAGTCGAAACAGCTAGGAAGGATGAAAATGCATAATGCAGTATTTTTAGTAACTTAGTCATGACCGTTCTTAATTAGCAAAAGATGAGGAAAATAGTTCAGTTAGTAGAAACTAGTCCTTTCAGTAGTAATATAATTCCTGCTTAGTTTGTTTTCCTGGTATCTATATTGGTTTAGGTTTTGGAGGCCTCTTGGTAGACACCCATAGGCTTTGAACATCTTTCATGTGTTTGTCATCTGTGCATCTGTTTTCACTATACAAATATTTATTAAATTGATTTTTGGCTGATTGTGTGCTACTTTGAGCTGTTAAGGATTCCCTTTATTTTTAGCCTTATGGATGTATGATTACTCAAATGTTGATTTAGTGCTTATAAAGGATTTAGTTCTCTTGAACTTGTGTGTATTGTTGTAGAAGAGCACAAAACAGATTTGAAAGTTCTGGAATTCCCACTTTATTCCTCCTGCATATGAAGAGGACCATAAGTATATCGTCTGTTCTTACTTATTCAATAAAATAATTACGATTTTATTTCGGGGACTGTAGAAGAGCAGTAATTAGAAAAAACAACACCACAATGAAACACTCTGCTGAGCTGCCTTTTAACTTGTTTCTGATGATTTTTATAATTGATTTTCCATCATATTCTGCTGTATGTAAATATAGTGCATAATCTCTTAGTAGCTGCATGCTACAGCATAGCATGATGCAAATGTTCTTGTTAAAGTTGCTGTCAAGCTGTTGTTATAGCTAATGACTTCCAGTTTGCTGTGCTATTTAAAATGCACACTGTTAACAAGGGCTTTACATATTATTCTGTGTATTACCCAGAGTGTGATTTTAGTCTATTTCAAAGTAAAAGACATTTTCCTTTGAGTCAAACCCACCCTTTGACTGCAAATGCTGTCTGGTATGGTGTGCTGTTGAGGAGGTTGGGGAGACTATATTTGGACCCTTATTTATGGTAGTAAGTGATGATGTGTTACCTTTTTCATTTTGTGGTTTTTTTTTTTTTATTTTTTAACTTGAATTTTTGCTGGTGTGTTTTTTAAAATCATACTTCTGGGGAGGGGCAGTGATGCTTATGAGTTTGTCAACTTCTTGTGCTGATGAGTTTATGAACTGTTCCTGTGCACAGGTATCTGCCACCTTTGCTGCAAGTTTGGTAACTAGCCCTGCCATTGGAGCGTACCTGTCTGCCAGCTACGGAGATAGCCTTGTGGTACTAATGGCCACCTTGGTGGCTGTTGTGGACATCTGCTTCATCCTGCTGGCTGTACCAGAATCTCTGCCAGAGAAAATGAGACCTGCTTCTTGGGGATCTTCTATATCATGGGAACAGGCAGATCCTTTTGCAGTAAGATGCGCTTCAATAAGTAATTATTAAATATTTGATGATTAATAAATAAAAATTATTAATTGCATTTTGTAATCTTGAGAAATCTTTAATCTTATTGAACTTGACTACTCAGTATACCATAATCTCGGTTCTCTGTTCTTGCCAACAAGATCTAGATACATCTTAAAACCAAAATCAAGCCAAATTTTGTGGATTAAATAATTATTGATTTGAAAATAATGTTTGATGTGAAAAATGCTTTACTTTTCTAACTTACTCTATTTTATTGTAAGAGAAATGCTGAATTCTTACACCACAAAAGTCAATATTTTAAAATTTTCCTTTTTCACTTCGTTTGTGTGTTTGTCAATATCTCTCACCACTCTTGAGCTCTACTTTGGGTTATATGTGATTTCTTTCTAACACAGAATGAATTTATAAAGCCTGATTTTTCTACAGGCACATATAGAAAAGGCTAAAACATATTGTACACTTTTGTAGTAATTTGTTCACTTATTCAATTTGTGTTTGTGTTACACCTTGGTATTTTAAGGGAGGATAGGCTGACTGTTCTTCTTGAGATCCACACTACTAGGAACTGGTTGTGATTATTAAGAGATGAATGGCATGCTTGAAAGACTGTAGTTACAGAATTTCTTTTTGACAATTCGTTTGCTCCTCAAGTAATTAATATGGGTGAATAACAACTGTACAAGGAAAAACACTCTAATATTTTGAAAAGAAACAGTTGTAAAGAAGCTATGTTATTTGCTAACATCTTTCAAAACAGATTATTATGGAGATCAATTATGTGATGTTATGCATTTCCCTAAATATTATATGATGCTGGTTTTAGGGAATAATTATAATTTGGCACTGAACAGTAGCTTCAAAAATCTAGTGGAAGCTTTGCAGAAGAATCAGATACCACAAACCTTATATAATGAGATTGTTTTTAACCTAAGATTCAGCTTAACATTTCCATGTGTGATGTTTTTTGATACAGTAAAATGGATGGATAAAGGCATGGGTAAAAATGGATTTCAAAAAAGTTAATCTTCTATTTTCTCCTTGCTTTCATTAGACTTTGTATAAATGTCCCAATTCTTTCTTTGTTACTTTGTTTTACAGTCTCTGAAGAAGGTTAGAAAAGATTCTGCAGTTCTCCTGATCAGCGTTACAGTGTTTCTCTCCTATCTGCCTGAGGCTGGCCAGTATTCTAGTTTCTTTCTGTATTTGAGGCAGGTAAGTGTTGGTGTCTTCACATCTTACTAAGGATGTTTAAATAAGTATTCTGTAAGACCTGTGTCTTGTTGAAGACTTTGTTCAGAAACCTGCTTTCTGGCAAAATAGAGCTTTAAAAGTAAAAGCAGGGTACTTTGCTAAGGGAAGAGCTGAATAGCACTTGACTTATGATAATAAACCCTACAATAGCTTTAACATGTGTTAACCTTAAGCAGACCTTTGTTCCCATTCACTGCAGCAGTTTCTGGGTCTTGAGGTGGAATCTTGCTGCTTGAAGAGCTGTTGTGTTTATGGGAGGGATAGAGCGCTCCAGTTTCCAGATACATGACTTCCTCTGTCTCTTTTTTTTTACGGCTTTTTTTTTCTCCTGTGGTTTTCTTGGCAAGCAGTCAAGGATTATTCTTGAAAGTGGACACTTCCTGTATGGATTTAGAGCATAAGCAGGGATCAGGGCTTTCTTTAAAGAAGATATCTCTCTGCTAGTGATTGTCCTGGATTGTGTTTGACATTTGTTTTATGCATTTTCTGGTTCTCTACAGATTATAGGTTTTGGATCAACTACCATTGCGGCATTTATAGCTGTGGTAGGCATTATGTCCATAATAGCTCAGGTAAGCTTTATTCATTACGGGGCTTTATTCAACAGTACAAACAGTGTAGAAACTTCAGACTATTAAGCTTGTCTATAAAACTTCTTACATGTTCAAAAATGCCCATGTATCTTGCATTCACTGAAGGTTGTACTCAGTATACAGTCTGTGTAAATTTCTTTCTCTATATCAGCTTTCCTTAGAAATACTGGATCTTGGTGTCAGAAGACGAAACTAAAATGTGCTAACCTTACATCAGTAGATTCACTGGAAATCTGATTTAAAATCATTAAAATGATTCAGGAAATTGGTTGCTTAATGCAAGGCTTTCTGAAAGGGAAATTATTTTTAAGTAACAGTCATGCTACTTGCACCTGTTCAATTAGTTCAAGTTATCAAATTTGCATATAAACAGTGCCAGTATTGGCCTGTTCTGTCCAGAGTTACTTAAGCTCAACTTGGAGGCTGAGCAGCTGTGAGGACTTGGTATGTTGCTGTCATGCCTCTTAACTGACAACAGTGAGCTGGTTTTTGAACAGGTCCTTTATGTCTTTTGGAAATCAGAGTTCTTATGATGTGATCTTTGGTATCTTTGTGGGTACAGTATGTGTTCCTATTATGATAACATGAAGAGAAATGGCATATACCGCATGTTGTAACTGTGCTGCTATCTTCAGCAGAGTGAGGATAGTACTGTTTGATGTAAACAACACATTCATCAGTATTTATCAGTTTTGCTGGAATCTGTTGTGGCCTTCACTATCAAGTCAAGTAATTATTTTACTCCTTGCTTTGTGGTCTGTTATGGTGCTGTTATGTGCACTGACATTTGCCAGTCGTACTTTATGCCAACCAGTGTTTTTGCTAAAAATCTCTTCTGGTTTATAATTTTTAGTGTTAAAATGAGGAAACTTGATTTTTGGACTCTTCTTTGAAGAGTGCAGCTTATTTCAATAATCTTTGTTTCATAAATACTGATTTGGATTGACATGAACACATGTAGATAGAAGTACTACATTTTTGCTATTTAGCATTCAAGCCTGCTTTGTCTAAGAATGAGAAGAAAGCTAGGAAGAGAGACAAGACAAGAAAGGAAGTGTGCTTTTCTCTGCAGTCTTTCTGGTTCCTTTTCTTTGTCTTTTTACTGATGCATTGCTGAGTTTCTCACGTTAAAGAAAACTGTGTCCTCTTAACTGAGTCAAGTTGTCCATATGGACTTGCTTTACTAGGAGCAGTCTGCTTCTTGCCATGAGTGTATTGCTATTGTGTCTGAATTGGGACCTCCTTCCCGCTCAGAAGGAACACTTCTAACAGATGAGAAGCACTGTTCTTCTGTTAGGATTAGCTTCCATGTGTAAATGAAAAGGTCATACCAGTGGTGTAGAGAGTCAGCAGAAAAGGTATTTAATGGTGCCTAGGAACTGGCCTTGGCCCTGGCCCAATTTCGGTGCTGCATGTGATGAAGTTGAAAAAGTAGCAGGATTTATTTGCCAGTTTTAAATGTAAATTTGCACAACAATGCACCTAACTTAGAGTTTACTTTTTTTTTTTTCTGAGCTAACAGTCTTTTTTTTCTCTGCTGTTTGTAGATACTGGTAAATTTAACTCATGTCTAGCCTGTACTATCTTAACTTAGTACCAGCTTTTATGTTGTGGAACTTTCTAGTCTGTAATGAAACAGGACTGTAGAGGTGGAAATGAAAGCCTGTTTGCAGTAGAAATAGACACGGAGATCTAATGTCCATAGAGAAGGCAATACACATGCTTCTCAATGTCCTGAAGTAGTTAAGAATATCTGTACATCAGCTATTGATATGACTCATCTCTGTTTTTGACTCAACACACGGGAAATAAGAGGACAAATAATAGTATGTGTTCCCTTATCAGTTGAAAGGTCGTCTGAATTAGTTTGTGTAGGAGAAATGGCTTTAGCAATCTGGCTTTTTAAAGGAACTTTTTGGTAAAAGGATTTCTCTTGCAGACTCTGTTTCTCAGTATCTTGATGAGGTCTATAGGGAGCAAAAACACAGTTCTCCTTGGCCTTGGCTTTCAAATCCTTCAGCTGGCTTGGTATGGTTTTGGATCTCAGTCTTGGTAAGCTCACATTTTCATGCTTACATACCTGTTAAGGGACTGAAAGTTTTTTCCCCAAGAAATTCTACTGTTTAATTCTGTCATTATGAGTATGTAAAAGTTCTGTGAGTTAATAATTCTCATTTTCATTGCAATATCAAAATTCGATCTGTATTTTGCACATGCAGGAGTGATAGAATTTATAGTGTAAGTTGCAGACTAACAGCCCTTTTGGAAAAGGAGTCTTTGCCACTGTTTTGATTCACTGAGTGTTTTGTCTGAGAACGTAGTTAAAACTTTTTCTTACATGCACAAGCTAATAAGTAGCATGTTCTCACTTGTAACTCCACTAGGTCCATTCTACCAGTTAGGTACTGGGCCTATACTTTTTTCTGTTTTTCCAGCATGCTCTGTTACTATGATTGTATTTGGTCTTGGAAACTATCTAGAGCTTCTTTTGTAGGAAAAAATGTCTCTAATTAAAGACGATAAGAACCATAAACTACAACAGCTTCTTCTTTACTAAGTTTGTCCTGCTGACAGTGATGAATGCTGGTTCTTTATCAGAGCATCTCCTAGTGAGTTATACAACCTAGAGAACTGCCTCTCTGGGACACCTTGGGAAATTGTTGCTTTGTAGAGTGTTTGGAGAGGGGAAGCTCACTTGACTCCCATTCTCCTCTTTTTCTCTGCTGTAATAGCTACTGTAGAAACAAATCAAGCATGCTTCTGTTCCAACAAGTTTAGGATAATTTGTGAAAGGGGGATCAGGAAGAAGGCTCTAACCAGAAAATTTCCATCCTTTAGGTATTTTAATAAGAGTATTTTGAAAGGGCATTAAATAGGGTAACTTTATGGTCCTTTCAGTATGGGGACAAATTACAAGGGCCGTCTCATTTTTAATTCAAATTATGTACTCAACACAGGATGATGTGGGCAGCAGGAGCTATAGCAGCGATGTCAAGCATTACATTTCCAGCAATCAGTGCTCTGGTTTCACGAAATGCAGAGGTAGATCAACAAGGTGAGTCTTGAATGAATTCCTCTTTAGGCATTATGCTGCTTTTTCTGTTTAGAAAGCAGAAGAGTTATCTAAGCATACTTTCAGTTATCTTGGTGAGTAATACCTTTACTTTGTAGTAGTCGTGGAAGTCTGCCAAGCTACGTAGAGAGGAATTTTGCATTGCAAAGTGCATAGTTTCTGTCTGACCAGCTACTTTTCTAGCTTCTTGTAAAAGTACTACAAAGGGAACAAAACCTTTGCTCTTTTTTTTCTTCCTTTTTTATTAAAAGTACATTTTATCAGATTAAAGCCAATGTATGCAAGAAGCTTTATCTGGAAAAGAGGGCCCTATTTAGTATAATACTTCAGATTTTCAAGGAATAGAAAAGGAAGGGAAAGTAACTAGTTCTGAGAAGACAAAAATTTGTTGGTTTTGATGTGAAGAGGAAAGTACAGTCAGAAGTAACTCCTCACTTAAAATGGAATGAGTCATCACCAAGTAAAACACTCGTGTATAATAACTGAATTTAGTGTTTTCTTAAAATAAAATCCAGTACGTATATGTTGTAAATATTAGTCTTGCTTTAGCATTGTATAATGTGAAGTTAGATAAGGGCAGTTATGAGAGGTACAAAGGAGGTGCTGTTCCAGGAAGCAGATTTCTGATGAGTTTGAAAGGTGCGAAAGACAGTATCTTACATGGATTTTTTTAATTATTCCCCTCTCCCCCATTTTTTTTCCTAAGAGAGACATTTAAAAGATTTTTAAAGACTTGTTTTTGGTTTATATCAGGAAATGAATAGTTCAGTTAAGCTGACACAAGCTATTGAACTTCATTTTTCATAGAGGAAACTGGTATTAATAGCTCAGGCTTTCAGTGGTTTCAAGAGTGAAGTTTTGCCACCTAGTGGCACAAAGATTTTAAACTTACATGTCAACTTATGAAGTAAGAACTTGGACAGCTACCGTTTTGGCATATTTTCTTTCCTTCCATTTTACATGTTACTGCCTTAAGAAGGCAGCAAATACATAAACTGTTAATATTGTAAAAACAGTGGTTTGTAGTATCTTAATATGTAAGACCGTCAAAAAACGTTTTGCACTGTTGTCAAAAACAGTTAATGAAGTTGGAACAGAAATATACCTATAGCACTTTGATTAGTCAAGCTTTTAAAAGAATCCAGTGTAAGACTGCAGCAAGTCAACATGCATTTACTGCTGTACACTTGAATTTGCTGCCCTGAATAAGTTACTTGATACTTAAATAAATACTGGTCACAGTTTGTGCATATTTTTCCCATTGTGGTCCTAAATACGTAGATACATTAGTCCAAATTTCATTCGAAAATAAATTGAATGGGTACCGCATTTAAGCTCTGGCTATCATCATTGTAGGCTTTGGGTGAGAGTGGAAGAACTCTACTGTAAAATTAAACCTGCACATAAATTTCATCTCTCATATTCAAAATTCATAATGCTTCCAGTAGTCTGCAAGTGTAGTGACAGAACTATGGTCATGCAAAGGATTATTTTAGTCCAACAGAGTTGTCTTCAATGTATTTCTTTGAATCTTAGAATGTAGAAATAATTATGGAATGAGCTATTGGAACAGTCATTAGAATACATTCAGAGCTCTTGGCTCTGAACATTTCTTCTTAAAAAAGTATAAAATTCTACACTTGTTTTTTTTTTCTTTTTTCTTCATTAGGCGTTCTCCAAGGAATAATAACTGGAATAAGAGGACTGTGCAATGGCCTGGGACCAGCACTGTATGGCTTTATTTTCTTTCTCTTCCATGTGGAACTCAATGATTTACTACCTGATCGTACTTCTGGAAAAAAAGCAGTGCAAGTTCCTAGTAATGAAGTAAGTTCAAAATTTGGTATGTGGTTTGTGATACAGAACTCGTAAGGGTGGAAATCTGTCTTTTTTGGTTGATTTAAAATCTTGTTATCTTATTATCAAACTACTTAATTCTCACTTCTCAGCTTTATTAAACTATTAAGATAGCTCATAATTTAAATGTGACAGTAAATATTTAGATTTTCAGTAGTAGCAGCATTGGTTTCAGTATTGTAACAAAAGCAAGTAATTTCTTTTGATGTAAGTTTACTGGAAGTAAAGTTTAAGTGACCTTGCATCATTATAATTATTCACAGGAAGCCCTTACAGCAAACAGTCCAGTCATAGGCTGTGTTTGGAGAGTAATAACAACACTTGCCAATGCAATGAGCAAGAACTACTTTTCAAAGATTCTTACTCCACAGTAGCATAATATTCAAAATCTATGCAGATAAATCAGCTGTTCCAGATGAGGGTATTAATTTCTGAAAGTTCATCTTTAAGTACTTCTGTGCATAGCACCTCTTGAAGATGTAAGTAATACTGTTAATATTAACTCTGTTGATATGGTTATATTGTTTCCATGTAGAGACTATCAGCTGAAAATGTAGGTCTCTTTAATACGAGTTAAAGGAAGGGAAATATACTGTTACTGTATGCTTAACTTAAGCTATTTTCCTCCTTCACAATAAAATAACTTCCTGCGTTTCATTTAGTACAGTAAAAATACACTGAGTTGGCAAGTTTCATCTCATGATTTCTATTTAATTGATACAAATACAGAAAAGTTTTTAAGATAAAAACCCCCAACTGGATTGCTGATACTTTCTTTTGTAGAAATTTGTCATCAAACTTAACTGATTTAAAAAGTATGTTATAACCTTTCTGGCATTTGTTTTTAATTGTGGTTATGAAATGTTGGTAAGTTGTGGTTTAAATTTTTAAACTGCCTAGTTTTGGAGATGCTTGTTTATTTGGATAACTTAATTCTAAAGTATGTTAGTCTTGGAAAATTGAAGTTAAGTTAAAGATTTATTGAGTCTTTGTACTTCTAGATATTGAAACCTTATTCTACTAATCTTCAGAGGAGTCGTTCTGATTTTATAGGCATGTTCCATAAAGCAAGAAGAAATTACAACAAAGCATCATTCAGTATCTGTTTCATCTGCTAGTCAATCCTGTTGTCAGTTGATAGTTTTGTGTGTTTCTGGGTTTTAGATCAATGTGCAGGTTGGGTGAGGAATTCATGGGGATTGGAGATGCAGAAAATTGATGTTACAGTTCACATATGAACCTGTTTGTGAAAACTTTGCAGTCACCATGAATACACTGCCCATGATTTCCTGTCTTAGTGCTGTAGTTCATCATGCAGAACTCAATGTCTGAAGCTTCATGAATTCTTTAATATGCTTGTTTTGCCACAGAGAGTGATTGTTCCTGGTCCACCCTTCCTGGTTGGAGCGTGCATTGTTATTCTGGCTTTTCTAGTTGCCTTATTTATTCCTGAGAACAGCAAAGCTAGCAGTACCAAAAACCACAGCAACAGCATCAGCAATAGTCTGAGTAACAACCTAGACCAAAGTAATGAAGAGGACTTTGAACCATTGCTACAAGACAGCACTGTATGAAGCCTAGCTTCTGAGGGGACCACGGAACAATTCGCCTGCGGAATTGCAGCTCTGGGAGCTTGGTGGGAGGTACAGAGTATCTGGGCTCTGAGAGGAAGGCACCTGTGTACAAGGGAAGGCCACATGCTATATGATAACTTGAGGTTGATGTCCTACTTGCAGGAGAGGATTTTTAGTACAGCAGGTCACAACTTGATGTGATTTTATCCAATATTGGACTTCAAATGCTGCATCAAATTGTGATACTAGGTAGAAACCTGGATATACAGAGATATTTTTTTTAAAGTTTGAATGTTCACTTCCTAAAGTTACATCATAATGCAAAATAAACAGGTTTGGGCCAGAATAGTTCCTACCATCACTATTAAAAGTTTGGTCTGCATTTCTTATGCCTTATGTCTGCATCTATGCCACATGTAGTCTTCATGATATGGGGGACACTGATCTCTAGATAGTTTTGGTGTCTGAAATAATGGTTATATTAACATTCTCTAATATTACTTACTAACAAGAAGTCCAGTAGTTACCAGAAAGCAGTGATAAAACTGAGATAATGGAATTCTGTGAGTTTGTATTGATCACACATGACAGGCATTACCCATAAACGAGGCTCATATGGAAGTCTTAAACCCACTTTCCAAAATAGTTCTGAGCAGTTAAAGCAAATTCAGATGGTATCTGAGAGCCAGGTCACATTGATGCTTTACTTATAAACCCCAGGATTTTAATTTTAAAATGAGCAGTGTCATAAATACAGACACTCCTGACTTCTGAGTGGGTGCCAGAGTAGTTTACATCAAGAAATATGTGTATTTATTGCATTTTGTCACTTTATCTGCCAATGAAATAATCTTTCTTATTAATTCCTTTCACCTCTGCCTTAACTGCTACTTAGTGTTCAATTATTAATGATATTTAGCCTTCATTTAACTGTATTACCTGCTGAGTATCATGGATATATTCATATCAAGTTTCCTTTCGAAAAGATACTTTCAAGGAGTTACGGATGGCAACAAATGTGCTAATTATTTTAGAGATGTTTTATGAAGAATACACAGATTTACATGTATTTTGCTGCACTGTAAATGGACTATTAAACCCAACTTTAATGAAGTATTCCTATTAATGTTTTATATGTATGCAATATATGTAGATATTTGTAAGGAGTTTCAGTTTTTTCCAGATGGGCTGCTGTGTAAATCATGTATTTATAAATGTAATGAGGGTACAGACAGATATACATTACATTTTTGTGATTACATTTTTTAAAAGGATTGTATTGACTGAACAAATTTTAAAAATATATATTTTGAAAATTGTTCCATATTGAGCACAGACAACAAAACTTTTGTACTATGTGGTTTGGTTTTTAAGTTAATGAGCTTCCTAATGCATAATAAATCTATATCTTAAGCTTTCTAGGTTTTATGAGTAAGTGTATGTTCTTCCAAGGTCACTGTTGTACCTTCACTGTGTCAGAACAGAAGTGGGTTAATCCTAGTGCTGGATGACAGTGCATGAATTCCTGTTCTGTTGTATTGTGCCTGTGTTTTCAAGCCTTATGAAAAACATGCTCTGCTTATAAGTTCCTTTGGTGTCTGGCACGGGTTGGAAAGAGTGAATGAAAGGGAGTCAGTTTAAAAAGAAAAAGAAGTAATTTCTGATCTGAACAGTGCTACAGAATTAAGATGCTTTTTTCTGTTGAGGCTTAGGTGGTCCTTTTTCTTTGAATGTCAAGCCTGAACTTTTATGCTGGATATTTTATTTTTGCTGCAGGCCAAACCGCAGTCAGGTAGAATCTCAGGGTTACAGAATGGTTGGAAGGGACCTTTAAAGGTCATGGGACAGGAACATCTTTCACTAGAGCAGGTTGCTCAAACCCACCCTGTCCAACCTGACCTTGAACACTTCCAGGGATGGGGCATCCACAGTGTTGCTGGGCAACCTGTGCCAATGCTTCACCACCTTTAGAATAAACATTTTCTTCCTTATGCCCTAAACTTACCTTTTCACTTTAAAACTGTTCCCTGCTATCCTGTCACTACATGTCTCTGTGAAATTACTCCCTCCTTCTTAAAAACCCTCTTATACTGGAGGGCTCACTCAGAGCCTTCTCCAGGCTGAACAACCCCAGCTTTCTCAGTCTGTCTTCACAAGAGAGATGCTTCAGCCCTCTGATCATCTTTATGGCCTCTTCTGGACTTGCTCCAGCAGATCTGTGGTTTCTTGTGCTGAGGAACCCAGAGCTAGATGCAAAAAAATGTTTTAAGGAAGCACCTGTACTGTATGTAAATTATATGCATGTACTTCTGTGCTAATGAAACACATGATAAAAATGACAAAAGGTGAGCTATAGATTAGATAAACAATTTTAAAATATTTTTATTAGTGGTACAAATATTTTACTGTTCTCAGTAGAAAAATAATAAGTTTCCATCTTCCTGGTGGCAGTCGGTTGTTCTTGAAAAGTAACTGAAAGGTCTTGAATTTTTGTGTTGTTAACAAATGGATTGAAAACCCTCTAAAGCTCTTCCTTTGAAAGATGTTTTTGAATAGGTTAGTAAGTTACCTCCCAGTTCAAGCATACAAATGCAAGAGATTTATGGGTGACAGCTTTACACTTGCTTTTGCAACAAAGTTGCATGATGATGGAAACATTTTCAACCCTGTCTTCAAAATGCCCCCTACATACTACAGGTTTCTTTTAAAAAAGAAAATGTTTCTTTCTCATTGTTAAAAACATCGTCTTTATCTTGAAGAGATACATTAAATTACTTCATTTTTCCAAAATATTAGCATAGTACTGAAAGGCCCTTTTTAACACGGGAAAGGTCAAGAAATTTGGAACAATTGCTTGTCTTTCCATGAAAGAAATATGTGAGTTTGACAGCTTTTTTAAGCACTTTGCCATGATACAATCAGTGAACCTCTGTGGTACAAAAGACTTGCATCATCACTCCCCATCTGTTTCCAATGTACCGTAAAGGTTCTAAGATTGAAAGGTCATCTTATTACAAAATTAATCACATTGATGACATCTTGTGGCACTTTTTGCTCTTCTGCCTTCAATTTATTTGCTGCACTAGCTTGCCCATGAGATGCAGTGAATGAATTTCACAATTGCTGTAACCTTACCCTGTGATCCTTTTTTTGTTCCATTCAAAGCAGCCACTTCAGTGATTACATTTGTACATTTTTTTCATAGGACATAATTTTAAAAAAGAAACGGTTTATTGTTGAGAACTTTATTTTCCATAACATCTTTTCTAGTGATTAACAAAAAGGTTGCTCTTCGTGTACTTTATCATTTAAAAAAGTCTAGCAAATACCATGAACCAAGACAGATTAGGAACACCTGTAGTTTCAAACCTCCCACAATTCATAACTTGTTCTAATATTTTTTTCTTCAAACCTTCAGCAATGTTTTCTGTGAAATTTTGTAAAGTACTGGATTGAATATCACTGACAAAACTTGTTAAGGTTTGTGTTCATATCCAGGATGGCTAACTTTTAAATGCCCTGCTAATCCCTATGCCTTCACACTTTTGTCAGATAAGACTTAAGGGCACAATATATGCTAAAATGGAAGTTCATTGTTAGCAATAGTGCATGCAAATTTGTATTTCAAATAGTCACTTTGACAGTTTTGAAATTTTTTGGCTGACATTTTGTGAAATCTGATTAGATTGTCATTGATACTACCATGCAGTGTGGTTGCTGAAGGACATGCACTAGGAGCAGAAGTGTCAGCTCTGCAGCTTTCTTGTCTGTTTGTGCTTATATTATTAGTATTACCTTCAGTCTGCAGGGTTTGTTTCCAGAATCTTTTTGAGACACTTGGGCATTTTGTGAGGGTATAATGACAGTGAGACAGTGCCTCACTTCCTCAGGGTGGGAAAGGGCATGCTTATTTAGGCAGCTGCTGCTCTTCATTTGTGTTGAGATGTGCTTCTGATCCAGAGGAACAAAGGTCTAGTTCTGATGCAATTTACCTTTATTTTCCTTTTTATTTTTTTTATTATTATTCTCAGGAGAACTCAAACATAGTCTTGCTCCCCCAAAAGTAGGGGAAGAGAGGAGGGATAACAGTTGAAGATCTGGAAAACTGTACTTGGGAAACTTGCTTCCTTTTTCATTGTCCTCAGAGATTTTGCTGTGCTGTGTACATGCATTTATCCCAAAAATAAGATGCTACTTTGAATATAGCGTACTAGAAGATTATAATAAAACATATGATAAATTTATGATTTAGATTGTGCAAGTGTGTTAACAAGTCTGTTATATATACTGGCATCAAAGTTTCTTTTAACAAAAAGAGAATTTGATTGGAAAAGTTTAAAAAAATTCTGCAAATACTTTTCTGTTGTGGCTTAAAAGCTTTCACTTTGTGCTGGGGATCAGAGTGGTGTTTAAGGGCCTGTCATATTTGGTCCATGGTTGTGTTCATAGATGTGCTATGAGAAAATACTGCATTATTTCACTGTCAAAACTCAACCTTGGAGAAAAAAGCATTAGTGTAACATCAAACTGCTGAGAACTTATCTTTTAACAAAGGAACAATAAAGAACAGAGTCGGTGTTAGCCCTAAATCAGCATCTTAAACTGTTGCAGCCTCAGCTGGTGCACTGGCCACACACAAGCTGGCAAAGTTCCATTCCAGAGACAGGAGTCAGAAGGTGTAGACCTGGCTTGAGGGGGTGAGGAGGGCCAGATGTGCATGGTTTTGATCCAGTGGATGCCCTGAAGGTGCACTGCCTACCTACCCTTCCTGCCCCATGCCTTGCTCCATCTCCTTCTCCTGCTCAGTGGTTGGTTAAGATTCCAAAGGTCAGTATGTATGATTTTCTATTACAAGTAACAGGATACATTTGCTTTGCTTACTGATAAATTTGCTTTGCTACCTCAGTTATATTTTAGCATCTTTTATTTTGTGTGTGGGAATCCTCCTAAATATGTAACATAAAATTGGCAATGAGGATGGGATTCTCAGACAACAAAAACTGATGCACAGGTTGTCCTAGTTCAGCCGGTGGGACCAGTTTGTCACTGTGTGGATGTGACCAAAGCTATGTATTCTATTCCCTCTATTCATTTCCCATGAACTGTTAACAATGGACCATTTGCAGTAGCTGCCCAGGGCACACCCAACCCCTTAGGATGAGAGCTACGTGTGAAAGACACCTGTGAGATAAGAGCTGTGATAACTCCCTTCCAGGCAGTCATTAGCACCTCCACACCCAGCCTGAGGTGTCTTGTCTGCTAATGGGCCATCAATGATTCCAAATACCCCATGACTCAGAGAGTCAGATCACCCATTGTGTAATTCCCTTCCCTGGGGGAGGTACTGGGCAGTCCCACCTGAAAGTGAGGGGATATAATCTTGGGGGTTTGGGACTAGGGGGATCATTTGTCGGATCCAGAGGAGGACCAGAATCTTGACAGGACTGCAACCACCACTCTCGATCAGACTGTGACCGTCATCTCCACCAACAGGTTTCTCACTTCTTTTTACTTTGAACTCAGGGGGGAGCCACATGGGGCTCAGCACAGGGGCTAACCAACACCATTGTGTTTGTGCCCCAGGCGACTGGGTTATACTTCTGGGTTTTGTGGGTTAAAACCAATTTCTCTCTGTATCATTGCGTTTATTGTAATATTTATTATTAAATTGTAAGTCTGATTTATAATCTCTTTTGTATTTGGTTTGTTTCTCCTGCCAGTTTACTTTCAAACCAGCATAGAGGTGAACAGGGCTTAGTCACTGTAATGTGTAGCTGCACTAAGAGATGCTGTTACCCAGAGGAGAAAATAAATAAAACAACAAGGACAGGGCTTGGTCAGTGGGGCACATACCTGTACCCAGAGTTGCTGTGTCCAAGTGTATGGGTGGTCAGGACTCATTTGAGGTGCCCAGTTCAGGAAGAAACTGTTACAGTGTTTTTCTTGTATCTGCTGGGCAAATAGTGCCATACTTTTTTTATTGCATGGCATAGACCTTGTAGGCGTAACCTAAGTCCTTTTGAAGTAAGTGCTGTGATAACACAGTTAAGAAAAGACCCCTTAGTCCTTTGTGTTTCTGGTGTTGCAGGATGATTCCTTGTGAACTGTTAGAGAATTCATACATTTTCAGGCTAGCAAACCAAAGACAAATTTGCAGGTTCCCTCTTCTAAGATAAAAATGGACTTGTGTAGAGATCTTGAGCTGGTGCAGAAGCAAGAAAAGAAGTCTGCAGAAGCCCTACAGAGTAACATTAATAGAGCTCTTTTATAAAGTTAAAATAAGTTGTATTAAGACTGTTTAGATCTAGCAATTTTTAGGAAATATGTATTACTTAATAATTAGCTATAGCTGTCTGATGTTGGATAGTTTGCATGGTGTGTGTAAGTTTTAAGATTGTGTGTAACTGTGTGAAAAGATAGTTCTGAATATAGTCCCTCCTGAAACTTGAATATTCTTGCACAAGAATGGTTTAAATATTATTAATGTAAACATAGTTGAGTCTCTTCCCTTCTTTCCACAACTACCTAGCAACTGTAACCCATCGTGAAGAGGACTGAGAAATAAAAAGACCAAAAAAAGAGTAAAATCTCATAAAATTAGATGCAGTCAAGTGATTTATTTAACGATAGGGATTGAAGCCCCTGAAAAGCCCCTAAAAGGCTCAATTGAGAACTATGTCTGTGGAGATCAGGCGTCGTGACAGTGAACCGTGTTATGTTTTTTATTTTTGTTGTGCACAGGTGGAAGTGTGATAATCTGCATGTTTTGTTTGTGTAGAATAGTTGTTGATGTGTTGCGTTTATAGTGTAGAGTTGTTCTGTAAAAAGAAACCTTGGACAGAGGCTCTGGCTGCGGAGTGACTAGGGTGGACAGAGGAACCATGGAATACACTGTGGGATAAGCTACAAACTTGCACAGATATTCAGCTTAAATCTTGGGAGGCTTAAGACCCCATAGAGGTGTTGAAATACAGGGAACAGTTTGTGCCAACTCCCTATACATGCTCCAAAGAGCGGCTTAGTCATGCCTAATGTATGGCCAGGTGCCTGTTAGTTTCATCAGAAGTGAAAAAATCTGAAGTTGTGGCAGAGAGGCATATAAAAAGTGAACGGGGAAGAAACCAAGCCTCCATACCAGAATGTTGTGTGTTAAGATGTGACCCTCACTCTTTTACCCAATGTATCATCTAGTGGTCTAGTGAGAATAAATAAGGAGTCGACATGCTTGCAGACATGGGGGTGGAAGTCAGTATGGCAATCCAAACAAAATACAGAGAAAACACTACCCTCCTATGGGGTCTGAGTAATCAGCCAGTAATTGGGAAACCTACTAAATTGAAAAAATGCAAATTGGTGACTGAGACCCTCATAAAAATTCTGTTATAGTTGCTTAAATTAGTAAATACATCATAAGTATATATATTATAGGGCACTACATTAGAAATCAATGGTACCTCTTGGGCTTTTGCTACCACACAGTGGCTACATGCCAGAGCCATTACTGTGGGACATATACAATGAAAAGCAGACATTCCCATAGCTGCAGAAACTGTAAACATAAAACAGTATAAAATTCTGGGAGGAGATGCAGAAATTCAAGCAACTATTAATGATTTGTTACAAGCAAGTGTCATGCGCTGTGCACATTCTCCTTTTAACAGTCCTGTCTGACCTGTGAAAAAAGCCAGATGGCAGGTAGTGGATGACTGTAGATTACAGGGCAGTGAACAAAAAAGAAAAAAACCAATCACCCCTCCCACAACTGCTGCTGTTCCTGAAGATGCATTATTAGTGCACCAAATCCAGGCAGATCCAAGACCGTGATATGATGTTATTGATGTAGCTAATGCATTTTTTTACAATTCCCACTCCATCCAGGGCACAAGATTATTTGCATTTATGTAGGGTGGCAACCAGTATACTGTTGCTTGCCTGCACTAGTGCTATAAGAATAGCCCTACCTTTTGTCACCAAGTTATACACTGCACTTTAGCAAAACATGCTGCACCTGCTAAAGTACAGATCCTACAGATGATATCCTGATACAGGAACCTGATCATGATCAGGTACAAGGAGAACTGGATGCCATTCTTGCCTTTGTAAGGTAATGTAGATGTGCAGTTAACCCCAATAAAATACAAAATCCAGCCCAAGAAGTCAAATATTTAGACATCACATGGATCTGAGGAAGTCAGCAAATCCTGGAAAAAGCCTTAGTATCTGAACCTGGCCCACTCCAGAAGGTATGAAAGGGGAACAGCACTTCTTAAGTGCTGTTAGGTACTTGAAATTATATGTACCTGGTTTAGCAGTGTTACTTAAGCCACTGTACAAAGTCACCCAAACGAAAGCTCAGATTGAATAGGAGTCAGAACAGCAGAGCTATTAATTCAAGGACACACAGAGCCTGACCAAGGGACCCACGACATGCACAACTATCAAACAGGTATGTGAAGAAAGCCCTACAATCAGCTTACAGACGTGCAAAAACAAGCAGCATGGTTTACTGACAGTAGTGCAGGAATTCGACATGGCAGGCCATGTTGGGAAGCTACAGCACTCAATCCAGCTGCACAAACACAATTGGTAGTTGAGGGGGAAGAGGTAGCAGTCAGTTGGCTGAATTGACTGCCACTTGGCAAGCCATATATGTGACACCACCAAGTGCTATTTGTTACCCAAACACAGACTCTAGAGTCAGTAGGACAAGAGCTGCTAAATTAGCTAGGCAAGTAGTATGCAGATGACTGGCAAATAGGCACAAAAAACAGTATGGGGAAGAGACTACTGGGTTAAGATACGAGACCTCTTACAAGAATGAGACGTGCAAGTATTCCATGTTGATGCTTACACTGCAGAAGAGGAGGAGATGAAGAGGTGGAATGCACAAGTTGATCAGTTGGCATGCGTGGAAAAGCTAGATGCAAATCCACACCAAACTTACCTGTTGCACAGAAAACTACACTCACATTCCAGCCAGCAGAACTGCAATGGTTAAAACCAGATCTAATTATTCAAACTCCAGAGGACCAACAGGAGTTTTTGTATTTTACTTTTACTCCTGCCTTAGTAGCACGTTGGGTTCATAGTGTTTAAATCCTGTACCCCCAAGACCTAAGGGGGCATTCATTTTAGGGACTTGGAACACAGCTCCTTCTACTTGTACACTTCCTAGTGGAACAATTGGGAATTTCTTTTGGATTTTATGCCCTCTCTATCCATTCAAGGCCCTTCACAGTTCTACTTCTCAGGTGCCAAAGTATGATATCAATCCCCTCTGGAACCCAGCCCTATCACTGCTGAGGTTATAGCAGCACAAACAAATCGGGCAGTTATTGTTATTCCAGTCCAACAGCACTGGCTCTGAGTACCTGCTCAACACTTAGATCAGCAGGAGGGATGGGTGGGAATGGGAGGAGGTGGGGGGTAACTAGTTCTGTTTATGTTTTCACAGAGTGCTCCAGGCTCATACCCCTCTGGACCAAAACGTCTGGGTGACCCTGGCTAATGCAACCAGACAAGACATGTATGCCTTTGCACTGCCACACCCCAGAACTCATTCACAATATGCCTGATTGATGTTCCTCTCACCACCCCCGAATCGCAACAGTTAGGCAACAGCACTGCTGAGTTTCTATCCTGCCTGGATACTGAACTGTGGCCACATCTGTCCCAGCTCGGGAAATCTCCTGCTTCACCATCACAAGAGCTGCGTATCAGGGGTACCTTGAATGCAGATAACTGTACTACCTTTAAATTTGCCAGCACAAGAAATGACACTGTATCTTAGTAGGTTAATGCCATGATACCGTGGTGTCAAAATGTTTCACACCAGTGTAATTCAACCACAGCAAATCCAGCTATAAATTTTAGTACACATATGTAATTCCCATGAGGTATCTTTTGAATCTGTGGGGACCAAGCCTGGGCCTATGTGTCAATGACAATTAAAGGTGGTCCATATATCTTGGGAAAACTAACTCTCTTAATCTCCAAATGTAACTGTTTTCAAAAAAAAACCAAACTCACAACCGGAATACTTGAGACATACAAGCCTTTGCTCCTGATTGCAAAGACACAGTTGAGTTTTGGGGTGCCGCCTAAGTGATTGCTACCTCTTTCGTGGTTCCTGGGATAGCTAGTGCACAAGCCCTCACAAACAAATAATCTTGTCTCTTAGATAGCAAATACAGCAACACTACCAACACAGCTATATCTGACTTGTTAATTGATGTAGACAGCATTAGACATGCTACCTGCAAACTTGAGCAGCAATTTAGTTTTTGCTTTTAGCACATGAGCATGGATGTGAAGACTTTGAAGGATTATGTTGTATGAACTTAAGTGACCATTCCAACTACAGAAACTACAGACTCTTATTCAACACCTTGAAGAGATCACCAGCTGGAATCAATTTACCAGGTGGACATGGGGCTGGGATTGGTTAAAGAAAGGATTAGTACTGCTTTGTGCCTCAGGTATTGGGGGTTTATGCATTGTTTGTTGTATTCCTTGTTTAGTATCATTATTATGATTCCTAATAAATAGTATGTTACATCACAGTGTTCATACAGTAGAATACCAACATGTTCCAACCACAGACCACACAGTGGCATGTGTTACGCACTAGAGCCGTGTTTAGGGTCCTGTCATATTTGGTCCGTGTTTATGTTCATAGATGTGGTAGGAGAAAATACTTCATAGTTTCACTGTGGAAAACTCAACCTTGAAGAAAAAAAACATTAGTGTAACATCAAACTGCTGAGAACTTAGCTTTTAACATTTTGTTAGGGAAATTTAATCATATATGGAGGTGTCTATCTTATGGTATGCAGATAAAACTTTTAACAACTTAATGCCTTCTCTCAGAGAAGTGGTTCACACATCTCCTGAAAAGCAGTGAATGAAAAAAAATCCATGACAATATTGCTCTACTAATAGACTGAAATGTTAAGCTCTAAAACAAAAGAAACAAGTCCTGGGTTTACTTAGGCCTAAATTTAGGCTTTAGTTTTTAGAGTAGGCCCCAGATTATCAGCTGACTAGAGCTGGGTCAGGCCAGCTGACAGCTGTATTCCATACCATATTCTGACCTCATCTCAAGTATAAAAAGAATGGGGAGGAGGAGCTTCTCTATACTGATCGGGGCTAGAGTGGAGACAGGATGCTGATGCTGCTCTGCTAGTTAAGCCCCAGCACTGCCACTTGCTACTATGTTATCTACGGGGAAGTAAATGTTTATTCTTAGTTTTCTCTCTGCTTGGGTCTGTCCCTCAGGAGGTTGAGCTATCTTAGGAGGTGTCTTTTGGGGTGCTGTGTGGGTCTGGAGTGATTTGTGATTTGTGTTGATGGGGAATGGGGAGTTAGTGTTTCTTTTTAGCTTTGTATATATGTGCTATATTGTTGTTTTACCTTTTAATTTTCCCTCTTCTGTGTAAATATATAACCCAGTTTTCTGTTTCAAGTTTTAATTTACTTTCTTCTTTCTCTTTTCCTTGGGGGGAGGGGTGTGGAGAGGGGAGAACTCTGACTCTCTGTTTGGGTACTTGGCATTTTGCCAGCTCTACCAAATACAGAATCCTTCCATATTGCTTAAAGCCCCCAAGGCAAGTTTGTTTTCCTTCCTATCTTACTTCTTTATGGCTGCACAATAAAAGTAATATATTCTTTCATCATTGATGTCATCTGTAACTCTGTTATACGTAGCTGAAACATCACAATTCTGTAGACTTGTCCAGCTATCTAGCCTGTACTCTTTGTGCTCATGCTTAAATGCATTGGGAATTTTAATTCAATGCAGTTAGTGATGCCAGAAAGTTTTAAATATGCATTTAGGTAGAACAGTAGAATATTTTAAATGCAATATTTAAAGACACGTAAAAAAGATGTACATGTTATACTTTTGTTAGCAATGAAAGAGAAATAAAATTGAAAAAGAAGATTGAGAAATATAAATATTCAGTAGACTATGCCATATAAGGCCAGTTATATTCTACATATCCTTGTCAGGCACACATTTTGACCTCATGGAGAGGTTGTTGGCCTCTGTGCAGTTCTTAGAGAAAAAAGAATTTTCAGACCTGATAATTCGTGACTTTAACTGAGTGGTTAAGGATTTAATCTTCTTGGACAATGGATTTCCATTTTTTTCTCAAGAAACAAGCTTTCCTTGCCAATGAGTTAG
Organism: Willisornis vidua nigrigula; assembly: GCA_021164005.1. Classification (NCBI taxonomy): domain Eukaryota; kingdom Metazoa; phylum Chordata; class Aves; order Passeriformes; family Thamnophilidae; genus Willisornis; species Willisornis vidua. The sequence goes on along the minus strand of JAJPCS010000369.1, from coordinate 1,806,694 downwards.
CTTTCATTTTTCAAATATGAAGGCATGTTTAGGAAAACATTTTGGGAAAAACAGACCACTGGAAACTCCTAATGAGCCTGGAACCAAGTAAATCCAAAATAAATCAACATTTTTTTTATTTTTAATACAAATCACATGAAAACAGAACAGGTTGCAAAATCAAGTGAAAAATCCAATTTTTAGAGTTTCAGAATAATTCTAAAATTATTTATGTGTGTATAAAATACATCAGCAGTACCACAGCTGCCCTTTGTGAAGGTGAAAGGAAAGAAAAATTTGATAAAGGTCAGACTGTCAGGCAGCCTATTATAAGCAAACCACTTTCCTGGGGTAGAGCCTCATCAAGAGTGGGTTGGTGCCACCTTGACATTATAGCATCTGTCAAAAGGAAAAACAACTCATGACTCCAGGTAATAACTGAAGGTAGTAAAAACAACTCATTTGCCCTATTTCTTCCATCTCTAGGGGGAAAAAAATCAAGCTACCATGTAGCAATAATATTAAAAAGTTCTGCACTGCTGCCTCAAGCAACTGGTTGAGGTCTTGGACTTTTATTTTATTACAAAATACACAAAAGTAAAAGCTTATCTCTAAGTTTGTGGAAAGAGCCCAGGGCAAATATATTAAAATTTATTTGCTTTTATTCAGTATTAAGCATAGCTATATTTGGAGAAGGGACAATAAAAATGTAACAGAAAAGATTCTCTGTGTGCCTTTTGTGGTATTTTTTTAATTGCTTTAAATTAGAATGCCTATTTTTTCTTAATTGCAAAGACTCCAAACTCAGCCTAAGAGTTTCAGCTTGTGCAATTATATTTCTAACACAATTACTAGAAATGCTGACCCACCTAAGGTGTAGAGTAAGTGTATTAAAAATGCACTTAAGATAGTGTGATATAATTGAAGCGAGATAGAAAGAAGGCAGCATGACTTTCTTAGCCAACTGAATTTTCAAACCTGATAAGAAACTCATGAAGTGAGCAAAGTTTATCCAGATAACGCTACACTAAGAATTAGCACTGATGACAAAAAAAGTTGTGTTAAGATAATTTTGTTTAAAGTGTTTTACTTGTACCAAGACCTAGTTTTGAAATGAAATATTTTGACATCATACTTATCAATGATTTTGTGCAGGATTATATCTGAAATATACCTAAATTTTTGAAGTTAATCCTTGAATCAAAAGCTAATAGGAAAATCTGCACATTAAATTTGATCTCTGAAAACTGAGAAACTTGACCTTCAAAGAAGAGAATTCAACCCCATCTCACAGATCCATTTTCCTGTGATAGCTGGGGTGCAACAAACTTTTCCAGTATTCATTCATCACCACAGAGGAAAACTTACATCTTCAAGTGCCTTGTTTTTTAGAGCTGTAAGACTCCAGCTGCTGCAGTCTCAAGGGTCCATTTTGCAATTGATTCCAGGAGGATACACTTTCTTAACTCCAGTGCTATAAAAATATCTTTTACTTATTTCTTCAAGCTCCAATGTTGTTTTCTGCCTGAGATGACAATTCTTTTCAACCTTGTGACTTTTGAGAAGGTTTACAGTAGTTAGTACAGGGCAGTGTTTAGTAGCAAACAACCATTGGAGTGGTTTGAGTAGCTTGAATGGGAGTGCTCAGACGCTTGTTATCAGAAGAACACTAGTATGAAGATTTCTTGTGTGCTCTTGCCCTGAACAAAAAAATCCCAACCAATCAACCAACCAACCAACCAATCAACCAACCAATCAACCAAGCAAGCAAGCAAGCAAGCAAGCAAACAACCAACCAACCAACCAACCAACCAACCAACCAACCAACCAACCAACCAACCAACCAACCAACCAAAAAAACCCCAAAACAACCAAAACCAAAACCCCGAAAAAAAACAAAACAAAACAAAAAAAACCCCAACAACCAAAAGTCTAAGGAAAGGGCAACATATCTGTCCTATTTAGAGCCTTATATGTGCTAGTCACTGAAGACATGACTGCATTGTTTCTTTACTGCTTGAAGTTCAGATGATTGATCCCATTGACAACAGGGATTGAAAGGGCCTTACACTGATAGTTACACCTGTCCAAAAAGCCTACTCTTAGAAGGGAAAAATATCAGAAAAATCTTGATTTTTGTTTTCACAGTGTTAACTTTCACATCATGGTCTCAGGGGTACAGTTGTGCTTCTAAAAAGATAGTACTACTTTGCTCCTAAGTGGAATTAGTCATAGAAGAAAATCTTAGCTAAGGAAGTAGTACATCCATCCACAAACCCCAGAGTGTTGTTTGAGTTGGAAAGTGCCTTAAGGCACTGAGCTTCAAATGCTTGGGTAAAACATCATATAGTCTTCTTTGATGTTAGTCTCAGAACTTGTCAGCTCTTTTAGAAAATGTAACACCTGCCTTATGTCAGAAAAGTATTGAACTATGAGAAAATTATATCTAGAATCACCTTTAAAGTCAAAGGACCACAAAGAGCTTTACTTACCAGAAGAAAAGTGTGTTTCTAGTCGACCACCACTACAGACAGAATGAGGAAGTGAAGAGTCCTTATTGTCTCTCTGAAAGTGCAAGATGTGAAATTCGAGATCACTTTCATTAATGCCTTCTGTCAATAAACTAAAAATCCTCACCTAGTCATGCACAATCCTGTACAGTCTCTGTTGTTCAAGTCTTGCTAAAGTTTTAGCAAGCTTAAATACTTATCTTTCATTTGTTCATGTACAGATTAACCTGGATTTCACTAAATTGAAAAAGAAATTTAATTTAATAATTTCTCAAATATAATCACACTTCGTGCAGTAGAAATGTATTTGCCAAAGCAGATGATGGAAAATAGAACACATTCCTGTTTTATAATTAAATATGACAAATAGCAGGATGCCTTTCATGAGAGTCAGCTGTTATGTTAAATGAACTTGGGATTGAAAATAGTCAAACACAGGAGGAGTCATGCCTGTGTGAGGTTTGATGGCTAAATTACTGAAAAATGAATGGAAAAAAATGAAGATAATCAATCTGAAAACTGTATAGAGGTTTGTACCAGAAATATCAAGACTGGTGTGACTGAAATTTTAGAAGTGTCTTAAAGCTGTAGAAACTGCCAGAGAAGGCTATGCTATATGTTAATTGCTACAGAATGCTGTTCGTAGTTTCATTTGTTTGACTTGATAGCAAGAACAAAACACTTGAAACTTTAATGCTGTCAAGGTGAGAGATCTGGAGCCATAAAATACTCTCATGAGAAATCAAAAGAACCATAGGTCCAGGGCATTCTGCTCAAGGTTTACAAGGTACAAAAGTGGAATTTCCCAAACAGTGTCCACATTAAAGGACTATATTAAGCACACGTGCCAGTTAGTGTGGCAGTAACCCAAAAGAAATCAAGGTGTGTGAGAGTTAAGTAGGCAGCAGTGCTTGTTGTGCATGCCGAGCCCAAGTTATTCTGGCCAGACTGCTTAGGTGTGCAGAATCACAGAATAGCTTGAGTTGGAAGGGACCTTAAAGACCAATTAATTTCGACTCCCCTGCCATGGGCAGGGACACCTTCCACTAGACCAGGTTGCTCAGAGCTCTATCCAGCCTAGCCTTGAACACCTCCAGGGAAAGGGCATCCACAGCTTCTCTGTGCAACCTGTTGCTGTGCCTTACCACACTCAAAATAAAGAATTTCTTCCTAATATCTAAATTAAATCTACTGTCTTTCAGTATGAATCCATCCCCTGCTTTGTCCTGTTGTGACTTGCCCTTGCAAATTCCATCTTTCTGTAGGCTCCCTTCAGCTACTGGAAGTCTGCAATTGGGTCACCTGAAGTCTCTTCTCCAGGACGAACAATTCTAATTCTCTCAGCCTTTCCTCACAGGAGAGGTGCTCCATCCCTGTAATCATCTTGCTTGGTGTCCTCCGGACTCATTTCATGTATTCCCATCTTGTGCTGAGGAACCCAGCTGGATACAGTACTCCAGATGGGGTCTGTCTTAGTTTAGAAGACAAGATATTTATGACCAGAAAAGAAGAGGTCTCCCCCAAAAAAATCACCACAGCTTTGATATTTAGGAGTTTTAATCAGAAATATGTATATGAATGAAGGATAACCGTTCTTAAATATACAAATACATATATATATATAACCAAAACTAGAACAAAACAAACAAATGCACTGTACCACCAATGGAAAAAAAAAATAACAAAACCCTTTAAATGAAATGGATTTTTTTGTCTCAGTTCCCTTTGGTGCAACTATATTGATAGACAGAAGGGGTCGCTGCTGCTCCTTGGCTGGCAGCGAAGTGACTCGCAGTTTCTCTGAAGCGCTGACTTCTCCAAATGACTCACGTGGAGAGATGGAGGCCGCAGAAGGCAATGGGGTGGAACCCTCTGACAGGCAATGCAGAGTCTTCTCTTTGCCCTCCAAGGGACAAGAGGCTAGGGACAGGGGCTGGTGGTGGGGGTGCTCACTCCTCTTCAGATGGGAAGCTGACTCAGGGAGAAAGGGATCTGTAGCAAGAATCCAGGACAGCTGGCCACGGTTCTCCTCTCTCTCTCCCTCTGATGAGCAGCACAGAGCACCAGACCTGAGCTGGGGTCATGGGTGGCCAAAACCAGGGCAACTCAGCTCCCTCCAAACACCTTCACAAGTCCGGTGAACGGTGGGTTCCACCCACGGCAGCTGGCTAAGAAAAAAGTTAGAATTCAAAGCAGTTGGCTACTCCTTTTGTTATCTAGAGGCATGGGAGGTGAGGGCCGGGGGGCATTAGCTCCTGAATTCTGTGGTGGCAGGGAGAGAGAATTTCTTTACCATCCAAAACTACAACAGGTCTCACCAGAGCAGAGCAAGAGATTCTCTACCTCACCCTGCTGGCCTCCCTGCTTTTGATGCAGCCCATGATACAATTCATTTGCAGGGCTGCAAGTGCACATTGCTTGGTCATGCCCAGCCTCTCATCTGCCAGCACCTCCAAGTCCTTCTCAACAGGACTGCTCTTGATCTGTTAATTCCCCAGCCTGTAAAAGACAAAAAAGGAAACCATGCCTTGGTGCTTTTTAGAATAAAACTGCATGCACAGTCTATTTGAAATAATTGCCTTTCTCTTGTGTAACATCTTGCATGGAATTTTGCTACACTAACTTTCCACAATGCTGTGACTGACAGCATTTTAGTAATATGGATGGTAGCTGGAAAGAGCTTTGCTCTGAGTCCACAAAGGCCAGCGGTGTTACCAAGAAGGAAGGCTGTCAGATGATAATTTCCTTGGTAGAAATACTAGTTCTGAAACTGTGTGGGTTTAGTGTTTCCTTTATCTCAGGCAGATGAGCAACTATGCAACTGCATTACAGAACATTTAGGAATAGTACTCTGTTGAAAAGTGAGGCCTACAGCAAGAAAAGTTCTATGAAAAACACATTATTAAACCATATATTTGTGTATTGATAGTACTTACTGCTGGAAGGAGAAAAATGAGTCCCTGATCAACTAGCGGTTTGTGTGGGAGAGAGACTAAAAACTGAAAGATGAGTTCAGTGAGCCTTTGTCACTTCAAAGCTTTTGTGCTGTAGAGAGTGAAGGCTGTGGAAGGGATTGTGTAAACCATTGTTAAAAAATGGCTAGTGCTGGCACACCATAGCTTGATCCAAGAGGTGACAAATGTATTAGTCTTTGCAATCATGGAACTCGAGAGTCACTGGAACTGGGAGAGTGTCAGCCTGAAAGTATTCATAAGCTACTTGTATCGGCACAGGGAAGTAACTACCAAGTTACTTAGAAAAGTGTTGCTGACACCTTTTAGCAAGCAAATGAAAATATAAACATCCTGTACTTGGAAATGTGGGAAGAAAACATGAGACATAGATCTAGATCACAGCAAGACTGAGGCTACCATATGTGACTTGAGGGAAGCTCAAGTTACAGAGCATCCTTGGGCTGGAGGAGGACATATGTGGAGCATTGACACAAATACCTCAAATTGTCATGTAAAAATAGACATTTCCCAGCTTTTGGATAATTTTGCAAATATTGAAGGAGAATCCGAGAACTTAAATGAGATGAACTCTATGGTGCACTGTGATGGACAGAAAAATCTAAGTCATCCCTGGACACTCATGGGGATGGCAATGGCCCACCTAGAATTATTAACAGCAAGTCTGCTTGTGCCTTGAGAGACTTGAGATGCACAGTATCTAACACTGCTGAGGCTAATTAAATAATTTTAACAGACAATGTCTGTGTGTCTTTGAAGACCTATGATCTGTTAGTGGTGACTAACAATGTAACAGGAGCTTGGCTTTGTGTTATTTACTCAATACCTTTTGTTATATCTACATTAGGAGATCATTGGCACAGCAGAAGGAGAACGGTAGTTAGAAGCTGGTCCTGGACTTCTGTTTCTGTTTACAGTGGTCTTCAGTGGATTTACTTTGAATTACAGCTAGCTTGATCCCCCAGGCCAAAAGTTTTCACCACACAAGTGGATTGCAGATAGCTAAAGGTGAAATATCGAGAGGCTGACTGGACATTCTTGTGAAAGAGAGACCAGTTACAATGCCTGAGGCATCTGTCCAGTGTAGGAGAAAACCACTCTGTGAAGCAAACTGTTAAATAGAGACAGTTATAACAAGTGCCTCAAAACTGCTCTGAACCAAGCAGCTAGTGCAGATTCAGCCTGAAGGGAACAAATTTTCTTTTGTCTTTTTTAACCAGTCTTGCAGGGTAAAAGGTGAATTCTGTGCTCTCTTCCCTTTTTAAAGATGTATTCTAAATTAGGGCTTCCCTAGTGTGTAATTTTAAGAGATTCTGAGCTAAGGTCTTGGTGGCAGCTCTCTGCCTTTGTTGATGTATCTGTTCCTCTAGGGATACTCCTTGTATGAATTTTAATGGCAGTGTAATTTCCAGACAACTGTGGACTTGGCCCTCAGTATCTTGGTTCACACCTTGGAACTACCCTGGCTATCAGAATCATTTGCAAAGATTCCTGCTATGCTTATATTTATCCATGCTTAGTAGTTCTGCTGAAGTCATAATAAAATTAAGTAGGTATTAAAATCTCTGCAGAATGATGTTCTGAGGGTGGAAGGACCTTAAATGGATTTTGGTTTAGGATATGTTTGCCCTGTCCTTCACAGGCAAAGCCAGACTGATCCTTCTGGTGCTAACTGCCAGTATCAGCACAGTATGCTCTCAGTCTGAGTTGTCTGAGCCCATAACTACAGCTAGCTCAGAAATTAATTCTGCACAATAAATCTCTCTACAGGGCAAGATGAGTAACATAGGTTTGTTGCAGGATGATAGTTGCTCCCAATACCAGTTGATCTGAGTGTGAAAAAAACAATTTTAAAACTGCTTGCAAATGATGGCAATACTGTTTTAAGACAGTATTAATCCCAACAATGCCTTAATAAGAGAAGTTTGATGATAACTGTTTGTAGCATCATAGGCTTGCCTATAAATTTGTAATTAATTATAATTTCTTACACAATTTTCTAAAACTTCAATTTTTTCTTATGTTAATCTGAAGGAAAAATGTCTGTTTCCAAACATGTATTCTGCTCTGTGACCTTTACATCCTGACACACAAATGCTGACTGACTTAATTTTTACAAAAGTAGTGTAGCTAGTTAAGATATTTATAGAAATGTTTAAGCATGTATGTTTTTTCAGAATGTGACATTTACCTTAGGATCCATTCTTTTCAATCTTTTGCTTTCTCTTACGATGTATTTTGTATTTCTCGCTGTTCATGGTCCTTTAAATCTTCACAAAACACCTTGTTTGAAGCTAGACCTTAGATTACAGAGACAATTCAGAAAGTTTCATCGTTAATATTGTGAACACAATTATTATAAATGCATGCCTTACTATAAATGCAGGGTCCTGAATTTTATTTGGCCCATTAGTATCCACTCCATGTTTGTTTTGCTCATGTCTGTGCCTTTGTGAGAGTTCATTTTTAAAGAATAAATAGTACTATTATCCAGGTCTCAGAAGGTATAGCTCAAAGATGACTTAGTAAAATTAAACAACAGTAATTAAGCTATAACAGTTTCCTGCACTGTGGGAATCAGAGCTGGGATGAATTTAAAATTTCCATATATTCTTCAATTAGAAAGCTAACCATAAACAAAGGACTAACATATACATGAATTAAATGTTACCTCCATGCAGATTTTTATGTTCTGATAGCTAAGCTGCTGAAATATGTTTGCAATTTATTTGCCATCTTTTTAAGCTATAGCTATAAAAGGTTTTATTACATTTCAAAAATATTTAAACTGTGCTAGAATTGAGTTATTGTGCTCTGAAGTCAAGTGACCACTAGCTGGCAATGTTATACAGCTCTTCCTGTTACAGATTCATTGCATCATATATCATGGTTTGACTCAACACCTTTAATTTTAAAAATAGAAAAAGAAATTGGATTTCAGTGGGGCTGGGCACTTCTGAATATTTCACCATTCAGGCTCCAGTAGATTAGCAAGAAAATAGGAAGGGCAGTGGACAGAAATAGCTTCTAAAGTAATAACCTTTGCTTATAGGATTTCTTTTGTTTCTGCAGTTCTGTGGTTTTAATTTTTATTTTAATTTCCTTTTACTTACCTCAGACCATCTAGGTTGTTGAAAATAAGCTTCTACAATCATCTGCAAATAGCCTGGACTGTAACTATCAGCTCTTAGAAACTCCAGTATAGGGGTCCTTCATTTCACTTATTTCAAGTGTCTTTCCTCACCTTCAAATGTCTTAAAACGATATTATTTCCTGCCTATCCACTATCCTTCACTACCTAAGGCATAATTTCATGTCTTCTTCTACTGTTAACAGGGGAGACAACTATGAAAGCTACTCCAGAGTTCAGGGCAATGAGGATGGCTACCAATGGCTGAACAAGATAACTACATTTCTATGCTCATGCACTGATTACTCCAGCTGCCACTATTCACAGTATTCTTCTATTGCAACCAGATCTCTTACTTGTAAGTAGGTGGAGGCTCACATGTATATAAAACTCAGTAGTCAGAATCTATTATTTCCTATTATGAAAAAAAAATGTAAGAGAATGAAACACTGAGACAAAAGAGTTTTTTAAAAAATACTTTCAGTATTTTGTACTGTGAAATCATAAGTTATCTTGGAAAAGACTAGACTGGGGAACAGAAAGGTGGGATAAACCCCTGCTTTTAGTTCTAAAAAGATTATGGGAAAGAAGTCACGCTTGTGACAGAAAATGTTTTATCTACATTTATTACATGAAGAGTTTTGAGATTCTTTCATCTGTAAGATTTTTGAAAACAAATTCCTGTTCAGTCAGCAAATAGTCTTGTGTACAAGCCTCAGGACTCACTTTTCTTTTTCTAGTTAATGCTTTCATTTGGTCCCTTCAGAAATAAGTAAAGAACAAGTGCCTGGTGCAGATAAAACTATTACAAGGAAAAGAAAGACTCATTTAAACAGAAGCATTTAGAAGGTAGAGGTGCAGGGGGAGGATGCCTTTAAGTCAGCTTCAGCATCTAATATGTTCAGCATAGAGAGACAGTCATGGCATAGAGAACAATCCTTTGCTAGTTCAAAGTGGTAACCCAGCTTCTTTTAAATGCAGTGGGAAATCTGAGCCACAGTGACCAAAGTCAGCTACTTAAGGGCTCCTCTACACATGAATATTCCCCTGCTTTGAGAAAATTCCTATCTTTAGAGTGAATGGATATGTGAAAAGCACAACTGTAGATTATACAGGATGCTTTTATCTAAAAATAAGAAGTAGCTTCCAGCCAGCAATTTGCGTAGTGGAGTTTCTCTCAATTGGGATGCTAGCAAAAAGGTTGAGGTTTTGGTATGTAATTGCTTCTGTATCACTTAGGTTTTTATATTATTGATACCTGTCAACCAGTCTTTAATATGAAAATTCTTTTGATCATGCACCCTTTTTTGCTTTCTTTTATCTGAAACATGTCTTCTCTCTTGGGAGAAACTGTTCACTTTAGAGAGGTTAATGAAATGTTTACTGCAGTCAGTAGGTGCTAAGTCAGTAGTGTTTTTCTGTCATGGAAAAAAATTTAGATGCCAAACAAAGGGAGCAAGCTGAAGCTCAAATTGTGCAAAGTACCCTTCCTTCATAACCATTCATTAAGAAGGGAAGCTTTTTGGTGCAGTGATAGAAAAGCTTTTTTTCTAATGAAATATAATTCCATTTTATAATATTAAAATGGGCTTAATTTACATTGATTACAAAGTTTTTTCTGAAATCCACCAGGATACCCCAGGGAAAAACCTTCTCACTTTCTCAGATGCAGGGATTTATCCTATATATTTTTCTAACTATGTCTTCAAAGATCTATGCTAGTGATCTCAAAGTAGCAACACTTAAAACCGAGACACATACTTCCAGGTTTTTTGATGTTAAAACCAGTATGGTCTGATGGAACTGGCCATAAACAGATCAAGCCTAAGCAGCACCTTGCTAAATTATACTCATAAAGTGATGCGCTGTGCAAAAATTAGTATTACAGGCTAGAGGAGCTTTATATCACCAGAAAATGGAAAATGTATTCATTTTTTCATACCAAATACCTTCTAATTTGCTTCTTTTCAGATCACTGCACATGCAAAGAGGATTACTAACTGTAGATCAGTATGTCACATTTCTATTTTATCTCCTCTGTCATCTCCCTAAGGCAAAATCTTGTCTGAAATGGTGGCACTGGAGCTAATAGAGATGGAGGTCATCAACAGATTTTGTTTCGATAGGTTGCTGAAAGAATGAACAGTTTGCCAGACATAGCTTAGCAGAGATGACATGCTCAGTTTTGACAGAGTTGGACCAATAGACACAACAAAATAAGTGGAATTATGGTGATTAAGTGTTGAATGCTGTTACATTTATTAATAACAATGGTCTATTACTGTTTTGATACCAATTGTACTTCTCCACCCTTCTGAGGGTTTTCATCAGGATTTCTTAAAAAAACCAACCAAACAAAAATCCCTGAAAATAATCCCCACTGAAGTATGGCAATGGGGATCTTTCAATTAGTCCAAAAGTTTAGGGGGGATATTTTATCCAAAAATTGTCAAAATTGCTGAGACAAGATGTCCTTTATAGATGTTAGTCTCAAAGAAGACCACATTATAGTCTAGGTCCATTTCTATGATATTTTTTTATTTAGTCAGATGTCTTATTATCTGGTATTATAATTGTTATTATTGTCATCACTGTTACTTTTTAATGATGATGATGATGGTCATTGTAGAGATTGTCTCAGAAGGGCCAACAAATGGAATAAAACCAAAAATGGGAGTTCATTTTTGTGTATGCCTCTAAACCTTTTTGTCTTGTTCACTGCAAGAGGAATATAGACAGACGCAAAAAGTGATGTTGAATGCTAACTTACTGGATTTTGTTGTGTTATGAAGCTATGTAATTTGATGGAAGATTCTTTTCTAACAGGAACCATGCCATTTGTATGTTTACTTTATAGAAATACAGACCTCAACTGTAGGGAGAGATTATGTAAGCAAACTACTTCAGACATACAGAATTACATTAATGGTTGTGATTTCGGTGAAATATAAATGGTTGAGATGGTCTTGTTATTTCCACACTCTTCTTGACTGCATGTAATCACTTTCTCAGCAGATTTTAGTAACATTGAATCTTATTTAAAAGTTTTTCTTTGAATCTCTTCTGCAGTTAAACTGTTTTCTGTACCTGGCAAAGAGATAAGATTTTTCTTCATGTTCTTTCTGTTTTGAACATGAAAATGTGAGAATTTAAAAGTATAATTTTCTTGGCTTGAGACAGAAGACTTACCTGCCAATAAACTACTGAATTTTTTTGATGATATCTTCAGGTATCACTACCTAGTTTCCATTTTATTTATTTTCAATCTGTTCAACATCTCAGATTATATAATACTTCCCTTATACTTTTGCATTTCTAGGGATTGTTTTGTTTCTTACTTTCATCTGAACACACATGTGTGCAGTACAACAAGGGGTTTCTTTTCACTACTCTATACAATGCATCTTGTAAAGGTTGAGAATGAGATCATGTTAATTATAAAGATATTTTGAGTATATCTGAGATAAATTCCACACAAACACACCAAGAGTCCAAAGTACTGGACCTGTTTTTAATTTTTTCTTGGACTATTATCTTTTTGTTGTTATCCGTGAGAATTGAAAATTAACTGGTTATTGGCTAGAGTGTAAATTATAATTTTAATACTGTCCAGGAAGTACATTTCATCCTGATTCTGCATTTTATTAGTACCGACAACTGTGATAGTATTTTCCTAATTATTTGAACTAAACTGCAGAGCATATCAGAGATTTACAAACAGAAAAGCAGGAGATAGGTTGCTTTTGTATTTGGTTCTAGAGCAGATTTTCTCAGAATCTTGTATCATTGTCCAAAATTCAAGGTAGAAGTTGCTAAGTCTGAGAAGATTCAGAGAAGAGTCAAGAGAGTGAGAACTTTTCTGTAAGTTGAGATGTTCCAGGAAATATTTGGCTAATCAAAGAGAAAGAGAAGGAAATATTATTTACTGGCCTCTGAGAAGGGACAGACCTTAGATAAGAAATTTGTGAGAAGCAGAGATTGAAGTTATAAAAGAAGACCTAAAATTTGGAAGTTGAAATTTGGATTTAAAATGTTACCAATGACAATAAATTAGTGGAACAAAGCAGTAGGTGGTACAGTCTATTTTTTGTTCAATTGATTTGAGATTTAGAGTTTTTTGCTGTTCTTTAATTAAAGCAAGCCCTTAGGTTCATGACGTATGCTATGGTGTAGACAGTAGGAGCACAGCAGTAACTCTGGTGGTTCCTTCTGTCCCTCTACTCTAAAATTTCTCATGAATAAAAGCACTACTCTGCTCCTCAGAGCTAAGATTTAATATGCCATAACCTCCTGAATTCTTTTGTTATAATACTGCCTAATAGAGCTACATTTTAAAGGGCTGTATTGATTGCACTTTCAAAAATACATTTGCACATAGTGTGATATATAGGATAAAGAAATGAGCTTACAATATGTGTTATGCATGGCCATGCTGTGCTGTGTATTCTTTTTTTGCAGCTTAATTAAAATTTTTGTGTCAGCAGATGGAGAGTGTAGAGTGCATACCATATGAACCCAGGAGAACTTATTTGATTATTATATGTAAAGGTCAGGATTTTCAACACCTTTGTTGTTGTCACCTCTGGGTTATGATGAAGGAATCAGCACAGACCTGCAGTGTGCAGGGAGTTTTCTTGACGTGTGAACGGAACTGTGGAAGTACCAGGAGACTTATTTTCTTTTAGGTAACTTTTTGGCTTTACTGATAGATCCTATGTGAGAGATGATAGCAACTTCTAAATGGAAGAGTTTTCCCTCTGTGACCTCCCTCAAGGGCAGAAGATTGCTGAATTCATAAGATCCTTTGCATTGATTGAAGTCTGGTTCCTGGGTTGGATTCTGTGGCAAAGGTATCCTATTTTAGGGGCTAATATCCTTGTAAAACACAAAGCCATAGCTAATAAAACATTAATATATTCATACCTTTTCTGTTGTGACAAGCCAAGGACCTTGGCTTTTTGACAGTCCTCAGGTAACATTCTGAAAGAACAAGTGATGCGAAGGGGTCTCGAAAGAATTTCAGATAGGTAGGTAAAGATGCAATTCTACATTGATAAGAAGGGGAAAAAAACAACAAAAACCCCCAACCAAACACTTTTTCTCCTTCTAGAAGTGTTGACGTTTTTTGGCAAAATTTTTGAAGGTCTGGACAGGCTTTGCTTATTTCATATTTAATAATTGCATCTGTATTACTGCTTAAAATTTATTTGCAGAATTTATTGAAATGATCTAAAGTAAATTAGTTTATTACTGAAAACAGTTCATTGTTATTTCTTGTAAAATAGATTTTTTTTTGTTTTGTTTCTTTGTTTTGCATTTTTCTTGGGCTGTTAGTCTATGAAGGATTTCCTGTACTTCCTTAAGGGTTATTATGGAAATCGAATTTCCAGAAGAAGTCATTTTAAATTAATACTCATTTTGTGGAAGTCAGTGGTGGTGGCAGCACTGATTTATTTGAGAGCAACTGAGGAGATATTCTGTACTTTTCATAATCCAAATTAAGTCTGTAATTATGAAACCTTGGGAGATGTGAAATTGGTGCTTATGAATTACCTGGTACACTTCACAGCTTGTTTTTGAAAGCTTGATCTTTGCTCTGTCTGGAGAAATGCAGGCATGCATTCACAGTTGAAATCAAATGCCAGAGGTCACATTTATTTGCCTAATTATTTATTTAAGTGTAAATTTTGTGAAAACAATATTTTATTGTACTCATAAACTCTCAGAGTCATTACAGCATGAATATTTTAGGACTCCTGCCTGTCAGTGAACATCTTTATTTCTTCCAGATGAAACTTTTATATTGTTCCTTCTAATGCAGGAGATGTAGTAAAACAACAGCAAGATGGAATTAATCTCTAAATAAATTTTTTTCATATCTTTGTGTGTATTGATAATTTTTTATTTTTAATAAAGATATGAATATGTCTGATTTTGAACTGCAGAAGTAGTAATTGTTTTGCTTTTGATCTTGTCTTAGGTACTTTTGGTAACTAGAGGGAAAATTAATTCTTTATGTATAATGGATTTTTTTTTGACACTTCTATTGGAAGGTAGTGTTAAAATCACCACAGTCACTGTATTCATCCCTCATGAGATTTCAGTGAAATCAGGAACAAATTCAGTCATAGTGATTTGAATTTTCAAGGAAAAATACAGAGGATAACATGTCCCTTTGTCCCTTTTAATTTTCTCTTTTAGATAGGGAAAATTATTTGTTTCTTCTATTCAGTGAAGAAAGAGTTTCTGTTGAATTTAGAACTGCACTTCTAGAAATTGTGTTCAATAATATAGAGGGTATGTTTTCTCGTAGTATTGTCAAGACAGTTGTGAAGATGGTTTTGTCAATCTTCAGAATCACAGAAGCTGAAAAATAGCTCTTTTTGTCTACATTACAGTGTGCTTTGTTCATCCTAAGCATTTTCAAAAATTAGGAGATCCAATTATCTTTGTGTATTTGTGCACAACCTGGGATCTCTGAAATAACTTAAGACAAGTTAACTAGAAAGATAATAAAATGAAAGAAGTCTTCTCATCTTGCTCATAAGACCTGTATTTGTCATAGTTATTAGTTGAGAGGAGTGTAAAACAATTAGCCACTGTTGTAGTTTGGGATTATTATGTAAATTCTCTCCCCTGCCACTAACTGCCCATGCCAGCAGTTAACAAAAAGGAGCAGTTAACTGCTGAGCACCTGGGGGGGGTGGGGGGGGGGGCAGGTTTGTTTCTTTTGTTTTTGGGGACATTTTTTTCATGCTTAGCTCGGTGGAACACGGGGAGCAGTGTGTGGCCGAGGAGGGAAGCTGCTCTGCTGGCACTGCTGGGGCTTCTTGCGGAGACACTGCTTTTCTCCTGGCCACGGCTGTTTCTCCTGGTTCCTGCATCTGGGGTCCCGGACTCTGCTCCGGTCTCACCATCACCTGCATCGTCACAACCTGCCTGCCCCGGCTGGGGCAGTGACCCGGGAGAGAGAAGTTTGCAGCTGCTTCTCCAAGACACATGGTGGTTCCCCACTTTCAGCTTTCTTTTTCTTCATCTGGGACAATAGACACAGAGTCTGGGAACTCACCCTGCTGCCAGCTGGACTGTGACATTAAGTATAACTTTCCTTCTGGAGGAAAACCTGCTGGGTTTTGTTGTTAATTTTTGTTTTCTTTTCCTTGTGGTGTTGGGGAAGTGGTTTGCACTAGTCTGTTTACATATATATATATATATATATATATATATATATATATCAGTTAAGAACAGTTATCCTTCTTGTATTAAAATTCTTTTTCTTAAATTTAACAAAGAGTGGCGTGATTATTGTGGAGAAGGCCCCCTCCCCCCGCTTGTGGCTAAACATTTTGGTTTTTTTTCCCCTCAAACCAAGACAGCCACTCATATAAAATACTAATATAAAACATATAAATATCTTGCAATCTGTTTTCAAAATTAGATTTTTTTTTTACAAGCTGTTCTCTGTATGGTATTAACTACACAATGATACAAAGTAGAGAAAGTAATTCTTGTTTCCTGTTTATACTGTAGAGTGGTAATTTGACTGACAGTAAGAATGACATGGGGATGTTCGAGATTTTTCCATGTCCAAACAGACTGTCTTGCAAATTGACCAATGCACTATGTATAGTAATTTTCAAGCTTTTCAATTGCATTTCTTAGGTGCTTGTTTTATTCTTGACCAAGAGATAACACATTTGTGAATAAATCTCCCACCAAATTATCAACCTGTACAGTCTTTTTCAGACTGCAGTGGCTTTTGGGGTTTTTTTTTGTTGTTGTTGTTGTTTCACGTGTGTGTTGATTATTTTGTATCTGTGTTTTTAGTGTAGCTGTGAGAAAAAAAAACTGGTATGTTTTCCTATTTTGCTTTGAGAGAATTATATGACATTTGTGTTTTTCTTAGAACACATACAAACCTAGGGGAAGATTTTTTTTAAATTTTATTTATTTTAGGTTTGGTTTTTTTCATTTAGAGGATGAGAATCCTGACTCTATAACAATTTAAGACAAAAGTGAATTTTTGTTAATGTGCTGTTCCAACGGTGTTTCTGGAGGGCTGTGACTTTGGAAAGCAGTTGAAGCTGTTTTGGGAAGTGATTAAGAAATTTCTTACATTTTGGTCTTGATATATCTGCACCCTCTGGAGAAATTAGAGACTGGGAGATCAAATGTTTTCCTCACTGACTATAAGTGGCCGGCTTTCCCAGCCACATCCATCCCAATTTTGGCCTCTAGGGTCACCATGACAGCCAGACCTCCTTTTGAAAAATGGAGGTCATGATGACTTAGCTCTCTGGAAACACCTAATCCAAGCAGCTATTGACTTTGTCTGTGGGCAGAGCCTGCTCTGTTATCTGTAACATGTGAATGAATATTTTCCACGAATTACAGTTCTGGCTTCTAAGAAACAGCTTAAGGAAAGCAGTCAGCATTTATCTCTCATCAGAAATTTAAAAAAAAAATGAGATCAGTCTTTATTCTTAACACCTACATTTGCAAGAAAATGTGAGTGATTTCTAATTAGTGTTTTAATTTTAATGATAACAAAATACACAGTTTTAATATCCCACCTCCACCCCCACCCCCCCTTGTGAATTTCCTTAGTCATATTTTTGTTCCATACTTTCCTTTATTTGTAAATACCATTGGTTCTCATGGGTGGGTCTCACATCACTTTTGTGCAAGACTTTCAACCTGATATTCTAGAACTGAGTTTTGATGAGATCACGACAATCATGGAATCACAGTATGGCTAAAGTTGGAAGGGACCACAGTGGGCCTTGTGGTCCAACCTGCCTGCACAAGCAGGGTCTTCCTAGAGCATATGGCACAGGATTGCATCCTCATGGTTCTTGTATACCTCCAGTGAAGGAGACTCCACAATTCTCTGGGCAATCCATTCTAGTGTTTCACCACCTGTCAAGTGAAGTTGTTCTTCCTCATATTCTGGTGGATCTTTCTGTTCATCAGTTTTTGCCCATTGTCTCTTGCCCTATTGCTCAGCACCACTGAGAAAATATGGGAAGATCAGACATTTACAAACACTGATGAGGTCCCTTCTCAGTCATCTCTTCTCAAGGCTGAACAGTCCCAGCTCCCTCAGCCTTTCCTCATAAGAGAAATGCTCCAGTTTCCTTATTACCTTTGTTGCTCTACACTGGCCATTCTAGAAGCCCCACATATCTCCAGTACTGAGGACCCCAGAACTAGACACAGTACTGCAGGCGAGGCCTCGCTAGGGCTGAGTAGAGAGGCAGGATCTCCTCCATGACCTGCTAGCAATGATCTTCCTAATGCACTCCAGGATATCATTGATCTTGGCCTCAAGGGCACATCGCTTGCTCATGGAGAGCTTGTTGTCCACCAGCCCCCCAGGATCTTCTCTGTAGAGCTGCTTTTCAGCAGGTTGGCCCCCAGGCTGTATTGGTGTCTGGAGTTAGGTGCAGGACCCTCCACTTGCCTTCGTTGAATTTCAGAAGATTCCTCTCTGCCCATCTTTCCAGACTGTCAAGATCCTTCTGAAGGGCTGCACAGCCTTCTGGGTTATCAGCCACTCCTCCCAACTTTGTGCTGTCATCAAACCTGCTGAGGAGACATCTGCCCCTTTGTTCAAGTAATGGACGAGTAAGTTAAACAATATTGGTTCTAGTGCTGAACCCTGGGAGACACAGCTAGTGACAGGCCTCCAACTAGACTCTGTACCACTGATTAAAACTCTCTGAGGTCTCCATCAGAGACCCCATCTGTTCAGCCAGGTCTCCATGCACCTGACTGCCCACTCATCCAGTCCACACTTCCTGAGTTTGCCTAGGAGGATGTTGTGAGAGACAGTGTTGAAAGCCTTTATGAAGTCAAGGTAGACAATATCCACTACTTTCCCCTCATTCATACAGGTAGCTGTTTCATTGTAGAAGGCAATCAGGTTGGTCAAGCATGATTTGCTTTTGGTGAATCCATGCTCATTACTCCTGATCACCTTCTTGTCCTCCATGTGGATAGAGACGGCCTCCAAAATGAGGTGCTCTGTCATTCATCATTCTCCATCTTTGAAGTGAAGTTGACTGGCTGGTAGTTCTCTGAGTCTTTCCTCTTGTACTTTTTGAAAATTGGGGTGATGTTTTCTTTTTCCAATCCTCAGGTAGGTCTCCTGATCACCATTTCCTTTCAAATATGGTCATAAGCTGCCTTGCTATGGTATCCATCAGCTCTCAACACTTGGGGATGCACCCCATCAGGGCCCATGGACTTGTGGAGGTCAAATTTGCCTTGGTGTTCTCTAACCCATTCCTCTTTGATCAAAGGAAAATCTTCTAATATTCCTTTAACCAGGTCTCCTGGGTCAGAGATTTCTGTGGGCTGGTCTTGTCAATGAAGGTGGATCCAAAAAAGGCATTGGGTAACTCAGCCTTCTCAGTGTCCTCTGTTACTATGTTTCCCCTTCCATTATCCCCCACATTATCCTTTGTTTTTCTTTTATTGTTCATGTATTTAAAGATGATCTTCTTGTCCTTGTCATCCTTGGCCAGACTTAACTCCAGATGAGCCTTGGCCTTCCTAATTTCATTTCTACTTACTCTATAATAATTCCAAGTGGTCTGGCTGCTATCTCCTGTGTGTTTCCTGCATAACGACTAAGTAATAACAGGAATTGCTTGTTCATCCACACAGGTCTCTTGCCCCATTTTCCCCAATTTCTTGTTTGCACAATGAAGAACAAAATGTATTTTTCTTGCCTCAGTCCCTTTTCTTTTTATGGCCAGAATCATCCATAGGCCATGTAAACTGATGTCTTTCAATTGAAATAGACTTTCTAGAAACTGCCTTGAAATAGCCTTAAAAGAAACTGGAACTTGAAAAGTTAAATGCTGGAATTTGCATCTGATCTTGAGGTGGTAAAAATAAGGGAATGTTTTCCAAGCATTAATATTTCATATGTGTTTTTTGACAAAAGTCTTGATCAACTGATCAACCAGACTTCAGAGTTTTATTGAAAATACAAAAATCCCAGTGACCCCTAATGAATGAAGAACTTTTTCTGGCCTTTCTTGACAGCAATTTTCAGTCAGTTGAAAGCATTTCTTCATTTTTTGAATATTTTGCTGTTCACAGACTTGGTCTGTACTTGTATTCATAGTGCAAATTTCAATATAATAACACATTTGCTTGTGATGTCTGTTTTGTGTCATTTAACATCTGCTAATGCTCCCTCTCCTGGATTTCAAATTTTCTTTTTAGAGCTTCCATTTTTATTCATAGGTTCCTTTATACCAGTAAAAGATGCTAAATTTAGAGTTGAAGAACACTTGAGAGAATGAGCACGGACCATTTGTAAGGAAATATCTGCACTTCAGCAGTATGTGTAAGAGGTTTAGATAATTAA
Organism: Willisornis vidua nigrigula; assembly: GCA_021164005.1. Classification (NCBI taxonomy): domain Eukaryota; kingdom Metazoa; phylum Chordata; class Aves; order Passeriformes; family Thamnophilidae; genus Willisornis; species Willisornis vidua. The sequence continues at coordinate 1,786,720 of JAJPCS010000369.1, read as the reverse complement.
CTCATTTCTAAGGTTTTGAGCATAATCAGGAAAATAATTGTTGAAATTTCTTTTTGCTTCTTTTCTAGGGCTGTGGGGCTCTAATATCACCAAGATTGTTAATTCTTAGCATAGTTTTTCAAAATCACCATGAAATACCTTATATAAGTTTCTCTCTAAGTGAAAACCTGCATACAGTTATCTTTCATAAGAGAAAAGAGAGACTTGTTTCCTGAGGTCCTTTCCATATTTCTTCAGCTCTCTAAGAAGAAACAATCAGCAATACCTAAGTATGTCAGAGAGGCACTGAAAGGAGAAAAGTATCCACATTTTTGACCCCATCTTTTAAATGGAAAATTGAGAAGACAGAACTGCTTTAAAAGATTGAGAGAACACTACACTGGATTTTTCTGAGAGTCTATTTTTCCTTCAGTATTTTCCATTCATCCCAAACCTAACTTCCATCATGGATCATCGACAATTTTGTGAGGCACAGCTTAATTATAGTGTGAGTTGCTTAGGAGTATTTTTGACAAAATACATTTTCATGGGCCTTTACCAGGTGTGACTAACCTTTTAGAAAGAAAGTTCAGTCTGATGGATATAGTTTCATATTAAGATCACCAAAAAAGAGGCACCAGCACTTCCTTCATATACAGTGTTAAAGTTCAGATCTCACCTCATTAAATAACTACCTGTAGAAACTTAAATGTCTCTAACAAAAAATATTAATTAAATGCAAACCAGGATAGACAGTATGTGAGGGACTCTGAAGGCCAAATTTGAATGAGAGTCTCTTAAAGGCCACATGATTGCTCTAACTGCTGGGATGTACGCTATTCTTGTTTGCTCTTTAAGAAAGATTTGAAAGGTCAGTGTATTTCACTGCTGGACAGAGCACAAAAGCATTTGAATTCAAGTGTCACAGTTGGGGTTTGCAGATGAATGGTTGTAAGGGAAATGTTTTCCCAGAAATGTGCTTGGTAGTTAGAGAATTTGTTATGTAGGATCTATTCTCTTTGTAAGAAATGTACAACAAAACCAGCAGTGTACTTGGGAGAACTGAAATGTTTGAACAGTTTTCTCCACTGACATAAACCTGTAGAAATCTGCAGGACAGCTGCAGATATAGCCCGGGTAGTAGGACAGTGTGCCCTGGAATGTGGTCAAGCAACTCTGACAACGTCCTGTTTACAGGACTGTAAGTAGTGGACTGAGAAAGAGTCCCTGCAGCTGTGTCTTGCTTTTTTGATGCTGAATTATGCTAAAACCAGTCTGACACATCAAACCCAAATAAACATCCTGATAGTGAGGCAAAGATTTGGTAGATAAGCTGCTAAACTGACCTGGAGACATATAATTCACAGTCAGTCACTTTATACAATAAAGTCCAGTGGACTTTCAAATGGTTTTTCTAACACAACCATTTTTGGGTTGTATGTGTGAACATTCTTCCACTGAACAGAAGATACCTCTCAATGATCTTTCTTGAGGCTGAGTGAAAGAGACATCCAAGGATGTTGATATGAGTAAGTTACACCAATTTCTACTTAATAGTAATTTCTTTCTCCTTTTGCTACCTATAATATAATTGCTGTGATACAGTACACTATCCTATCATATCTTATCCTGGTAGTTTTAGCTTCTATACTGTGTAGTACATAATTCTGATTAAGATATTTTTCTAATAATTTATCATAATAAATAATTAATTTTATGTAAATATATCCAGTTTGCGATCTTTAATCCTGCAGGAGAAAGTTGCACCTAAAACCATTGAAAAAGTCTGAGGCTAAGGTTGAATTCAGCCACCTCTAGACTCCTCTCTAAGAGGTTTAGAAATCAAAACAGTCCTTTCTGCACCTTGTGACTCAATGGGAGGGCTTTTCTAATAAACTTTGTCTGAAGCTCCTACTCCCCCTCATGACAGCCATCATTCTTCAGTGATTTGTAAATGAAGCTGTGGCCTTCAGTTCTCAGACAGAGTGAGTTTCAAAGCAGTTCTCTGTTTCCATTATTCGATGCGTGAATGGTAATGGTCTGATCATGATCTTTACTCATATCTCATCTGGGAGTCCTTCTGGTCATTAGACTACTAAGATATCTGATTACCCAGCCAAGTATTTGGCATGCACTGAGTCCAATTGTTTTGCTCACATGCAGTGTTATTCCTCTTCATATTATTGTACATGAAAAAATCCCATTAGATGCATCCCATTAGATGCACCTTCTCACTGAGTTCACCCTGTGTTTTATCTAGCTCGGATTTTATTTCTTGTGCTTTGCTCAGTCTTAGAAGAAATGTATAAAGCAGCATATGTTGAAACAGTCCAGTTCAAACCCACTTTTTCTTGCACCTGGTACTCAAGAAATTGAGGTCACAGGTCCTTATACTGTGGAGTTTGTGGATGCAGCTCACAGAGCTTAATATTGATAAGAGGGATCAAAACTGCTTCTGGAATCTTTCCTATGCTTCTCCATCTGGGACTGTGGTAGTGCAGAGAAAACTAATACAGAGCTAATACAGCCTTAAAAGCTCATAAATTAAATTTTGTAACCTATGCATTTGGAGCTGCATACTGTCTCTGGGGTTTGTACTGTCAGACATGTTATGCACATATATAAAGTATTTAATTTCTGGATAGAAAAGCATGTGTATGGAACAACTTTGGAAATCTGGAGTGCCTGAACATGAGCGAGATTGTTTTGAATAATTCAGATGATTTTATTGTAGTGAATTCACAATGATCATTCCTTGGGAGACCTGCCAGCTTCAAAGGAAATACAAATTACTCTATAAACTCCAGTCCTGGGATGAAGCAGCTAAAAGACTGACTCATCAGTGTGCAAGCAATTCAGACCAATAAATTTGAATGTTCTCTAGCCAATACAAAACAATAAAGTGATCCTAGAAAACATTCCAAACCATTCTGGTTTTTTGCTCTAAAACTGAAACGCTTTCATACTACCCCAGGGAAAGTATATAATCTTTTACAAAACCTAGACAGTAAATATTTTTTTTCACTCCATAAAGTCTTGAAATGTGAGATTATAGCCATTTTACTCTGAGATAAATCCTTGATCTTCCAGGATTTCTTTTCCTCTGAAAACAGAATAAAAGACATCTGGAAGAGAGCGCTAAAGCAGCCTATGAGAAACCAAGGTGTTATCCGGCTCTTCTTGGGTAAGGCCAGGAATTCATACCCTGTTCTGTAAAGTCCAGGTAAATGCTCTAAGCAGTTGCCTGTTCTGGACCCAGGCACTACTGCTCAATCCATCTTGGATGCCGGAGGAATTTTGATCCACAACCACCACTTGTATTTCCTCATGAAGAAGCAGCTAAAAGGATTCCCAAACAGCTCCATGTTTAACTGTGATGATGTTTCAGCAAAGAAGTTATCATGTGTGAAAAATTTAAACCTCAGCAGGTCTGGAGTTCTATGGACCATGAGGAATGTTGTTCTGTGTCATACAGGTACTGCAGAATGTACTGCAGATATTTCACAAGTAATAGAGTTTAGATTATATATTAAAAAATTTGGAATTTAGGAGCATGTGGGTTGGTGATGCTCTGACAGCTCATTGTGTGTAAAGTCTGATAATTATTCTTTGGGTTTGAAGAATTCAGCTACCAAAGTTTCGCTGTGTATTTTGTTAGCTGACATTTTAAGAGAGTAAAGACCAGTTTGCCATTATGATAACAACTGGGTTTAGTACTGTCATGGAGGAAATGGCTACCAGAGGGTGGCCAAAAGAGTGCAGAGTTGCCCAGTTAACAGACTGCCATTATAATCTGAAGGTTGGAAAGGTGACGGATGCCTGGCATAGCCTTGTTGCTCCTAACCATGCTGCTGTTAGCAGTATTTATTTTTAAATTTAGAAGTCTTGTTATTTAAAACAGGATCAAAGGCCAGATTTACTCAATTGTTTTATTCCTGATCATAAAATCATAGAATGGCTTGAGTTGGAAGGGACCTGAAAGATCATCTGGTTCAACCCCCCTACCATGAGCAGGGGACAACCTCTCAGGGCAACCTGTGCTATCACCTCAACACCCTCACAGTAAAGAATTTCTTCCTAACAACTAACCTAAATATATTCTCTTTCACTTTGAATCCATTATCTTTTGTCCTCTCCCCCCATGCCTTGTGAAACATTCCTGTCCAGATTTCTTGCAGGCCCCTTTTAGGTATTGAAAGACTGCTGCACGGTATCCCTGGGGCCTTCTCTCATCCAGGTAGAACAACCCCATCTCTGTCAGCTTGCCTTCATATGAAATGTTCTCTATCCCTCTGATCATCTTTGTGGCCCTCCTCTGGACTCATTCCAATAGGTACACATCCTTCTTGTGTTGAGGACCCCAGAGCTGGATGCAGCACTCCAGGTGGGCTCTCACCAACACAGAGCATAGTAAAGTGGGAGAATCACCTCCCTCACCCTGCTGTCCATGCTGCTTTTTGTGTGTACCAGGATGTGACTGGCTTTCTGGGCTGCAAGTGCATTTTGATGAGTTTTTCATTCAACAGTATCCCTGCTTGCTTCTCCTCTGGCCTGCTCTCAATCCATTCTCCAGTCAGCCTGCATTTGTGTATGGAATTGCCCCAACCCAGCTGCAGGACCTTACAACTGGCCTTGTTGAACTTCATGAGGTTTGCATGGGCCCATCTTTCAAGCCTGGTGACTGTAATTGAATATGATGAGAAGAAAAAATAAAATGTTTAGTGACTCACTCCATTATGCTTAAATAACCCTACAAATGGAAAATGTTCTGTGTTGGGTTTTTTTGCTGTAGTGAAATAAAACATAAAATATCTTCATGGGTGAGAACTAACTTCCTTGCTCGTCTTCATATTATAGAAACCAGATCTTTGTTTATTAAATACTGCAACAAGTTGTCTTGACAACTTGACAAGGTAGTAATTCTTTCTTGTGGTGGTTTGAACACAAACTTAGCCCATTCAGCTTAATTGCTGGTGTCAACCCTGGCTGCTGTGTGGATACAGTGACTTTATATGCCAAGGATGCTGTTGACCTTTCAACTCTGTCAAGCCTGCTTGCTGACTTAAAAGAATGCAGACAGGGTTGGAAAATCTGCTATAGGGGGAGAATAAATTCTGAATTAACATGAATAAATCCTAGGCAGAACCTTTCTGCTAGGCAGAACAAAGAGAAAGATGAAAACCAGCCTGAGAAAGACTCCAAACATTTCTGATTTAGATTTAAATAGAATGTAGAAAGCTTTATTGTTCTCATTCTTACTTACCAAAATACCTCTCATCTAAGAGTGATTTGAATGCAGACATGATAAAAAATAATCAGGTGCAAAGTGACATCTACTGGAAATTCTCCCTATGCAGATATTTTTGTGCATTTAAGGAAGGCCAGATATATGGGAAAAGAAGATACCAAACAAACAAACAAACAAACATACAAACAAACCAAACCCCCAGAAAACAACTGGAGAACAATTCTACTATGAAAATTGATGGTGGCTGGAATTTCTTGTTTGGTCTTAATTTCCATATCTAACACTTTCAATTTATGAGTGAAATGATGTGGTTTGTTTTCCTCTAGGACAGTAGTGGATGTTTATGCTGGATACCAAGTTAATTTCTTTTTATCCCACCCATCACTGCCACTTGCACCCTGCAAATAGTGTAAGTAACACCAACTACATTAGAGCTCAGTTATTGTAACTGGTTAGCCATGAGCTGCTGTCTGAATTCTTAATGTTTATGCAAAAGGGAATGGTGTTTAACAGCTGAACTTGTGCTACACCACTTCTTGTTTGAAAGCTCTGTGCTCACTGCAGGGGCAGGTTGAACAGAGGCATTTAGACTTTTTGCATGTTTCTTCATGTTCTCCTTTTCTGCCTCAAATATTTCCTCTTGCCAAACACCCTTCTCAATCAATGCTTTTGAACCCTGGAGTGCACATCCTTAGACCTGGTTTGGTATCCCCAGAGCCAGCTGACAACATCCCTTGTAATGATACCATCCCCAGTCCTTCTCTAAGAGGGTAGGTTTCTTGTAGCCTCGTTGATGCTGCGTGTTGAAGGGAATCTGCAACAATATGGAGCTTCTCCTGGTCCTGGATTATTCATCTATTAACCTAGGAGAAGTGTGTGCTCTATGCTTTACCCCGACCATGTGGTCTCTGAGAGCCCCCAAGAAAGGACACACAGGGACCTCTGGTGAGAACAGGGAACAAAGAGGAAGATTAATCAGGGGAACAGGTTTATATGGACTTTGGAGGGATACAAATTCACCAATAAGGGACACGGGGGGGAGTCTGACTTTGGGCCAATAGGAGTAAGGGGATTTACATTCAGTGGGAGAGGGTTTCAGGTAACATGAGGTCACAGTCTTTCTCCCAGCCCCGTGGCCTGGCAGGGGGTTATGGGAAGAAGAAGCAGTGACAACAAAATCAGTTGTTAAAGCATTCTCAGTGGCTGGTGTATTTTCTTCATCAGCCCATTTTTGACACGACATCCTCCATGCCATGTATTGAGAATGCATTGCTACACTTCTCCCACAAATAATTTGCCTTTTGCACCCATGAAATACGGCTTGGGTCAGAATATTCATATATCTCAAACTTTTATAATGCTATGTGGATCCTTTTTCTTGAAATTATATCGTGGTTCTTTTCTGTCAATGTGGTATGTGAACCTTTCATTTGTTTCTCAAATACAATACAGTTTGTCATCAAAGGGTTTGCATACACTTCCTAACTCTTTCTAGGAAAGCTGAATATAAACTGCTACCATGAAAAAAATGAGAAAGCCTTTGATTGTGATCCTCCTACTTTCCTGTTCAAGCAGGATGTTGCTTAAAAGTCTGATTCTAAATGTGCACCTCATTATACTGGGCATGCAATCACCAGTGTTGTACAATATTTTGCATAGGAACAACTATATAAATTAAATTATCATCTTTATTAAATTTGGATTAAAGGTTGATTACAACTATTTTAGCAATGCCGAATGCAGTTGCTTGCTTTGGGTAGAGCTACACAAAAATATTCTCTGCTGTGGTATTTACTTTTCTTTGCTTTGATTTTACATCAACCTCTTAAATATTGTACTGAAATATATATGACATACAAATATTTTCCAACTCTCAGGAATTAATTGATTTTTTTGAATTGTTATGGCACTGAAGTTAAAATCATTCAGTCTTTACATGTTATTTAGACACAATTTCCAATCCCCAGGCAATTCTTCTTAACTACAGTCAAATATTTCAGCCACTCATGTATGCCTTTTAGACCATTAGGCTTAGTTTGAATCGTAAACGGCTTCTCTAGCAAAGATGGGAGACTTTGATGTCAAAGCAAAACATTTACTGGATCCAGCTTTATGAGCAAAGAGCTGTCTTACGTAAGCAGTAGAGAATGCAAAGGAAGGGAATAAAACTGTGATTCCTATTGTCCAAAGTTAATTAGATAGATAGGCCTAAAAGAGAAAGCAGCATCTAACACTGCTCAGCAGTAAACTCTATCCTAAAACTGGAGTCAATCCTATGTAATGAGAAAAAAACAAAACACAAGGGTTCATTTCCCTTAAACTAGTGGCTAGGACATGCAATAGAATACATTCTGAAGTATCTTTATTGTCTGATCTGGAGAAGATATGTAATCCAACACACTTTTTCTTCTGTGAAGTTATTTAATTTTCTATGAATATTTTATGGAGCTGCAGGTTAGATGAGCTAGGTGAGTGCTCTAATAATTTTATTATCTCTTCTATTTCTTCCTACCAATTTTCCTGGGAAATTCTCATCAGCTATATGAAGCAAAAAGGCGTTGGGTGGAGAAATAGGGAAATAAAAATAAATCCATGTTACTGTGCAATTCAGGAACCATCCAAAGCTGTGGAAAATTTATACAAGATCCTGATGCAAATCAGGCCAAAATTTGGGTCATGCTCTGATCTACTGAATTGTGTCAGAGAGCACTTCCTTTCAAAAATCTTGCCAGTCACAGCCTTTTGCACCAGATTTAATTCAGATTCATGCACTAAAAACACCTTTATATCAAGATAAGCGTGGTGGACGAACATCTACTAACATTAGTTGTGAGTTATAACTCCTGGTAGACCAACGTCATCAGGCTGTAGATGATATCATGCATAGCCACTTGTTTTGGCATGCTGAAATCTTCCTAGATGTGGGAGTGGTTAAATGAGGATAGCAAGGCTTGTAAATGGTAAAGAGTATTTTACCATTTATGCCTCTAGTTCCATTTTTCCCATTGTAGTGTTTGGAAGTTGTGGGTTTCTCCTGAAGATGAAAGATGTATCTGAAGGCTGGAAGACTCTTTAGCTGGCACTTCTTTAAACTGTAGTTCTTTAAAATGGGAATGATATTCCTCACCTTGTGACTGTTCTTGGAGGGCTTTTGACCTTGGTGACATGCCAAAAATTCTCCATACCAACACAGTCCCGCTCCCAAGGGAAAGGGAGAAGGGAAAAAAAAAACCCAAACTGAAACAGAAACTTAAAACAGAAAGGGTTTATGTAGTTACACAGAAAAGGGAAAATTAAAGCAAAATGCAATAAAACACGTGCACATAAAAGTACAAGATAACAACAGCTCCTCACTCTCCACCGAATTCAAAAATTGCACCACTCTGATCACCCCTATAAAGTTCACCTCCCAAGAGATACCTAGCAGGAGAACAAAAGAAGTTGACGATAAAATGTTTACTTTCCAGAGATAACAGTGGTGGTGAAGCGGTGGTGAGGCCTAGCCTACCCAGAACTGTCACAGCAAGTCCTCTCAGCACGGCAGCCATGAAGGGAAGAGAAAGAAACATGCCCTCCCCATTGCTTTTATACTCCACTTTGTGTCATATGGTATGAAATATCCCTCTGGGTGCTTAAGTCAGGAGACAGCCTGTCCCTTCAAATCTATGTAGCTGCTTCAGTGACTGCTAAAACTAAGGCCTAAACTACCACAACTTCTTTAAACTGTAGTTCTTTATAATAGGAATGATATTCCTCACCTTGAAATTACTTCCTGTAACTCATGTTACAAGTTCAAAACCTGGCTCCAGTCATGCTTATATCTTTGCTTTCTCTCATTTCTACACTTTCTCTAATTTACCACTAAGCTAGGCACTTAATCACACTTGTAGCAGATGATAAAGGGAGCTATGGACACTAGTACAAAAATCCCTAAGAAAATAGTTTCTTTAATACTTGTGAAAAGCAGACAGAATTTTACATTCTTAAACAGTGGCCACAGACATTTAGCTGATGAAGCCTACTATAGTCTGTGACATTCGGAAAATATTTTATTTAATTAATATTTTTAAGGGACTTTGGAATTATATGAAATGCAGTTTCAGTCAGGGTTACAGAAGAAAACTTGATTTGAATATGTAAATTAGTCCATATAAAGTCTTAAATCATGATAGTAAGGTTAATGAAAAATGTGTTCTCTATTCAAAAGAAAATATTTTTTCCATATTAAAGTTATGTGCAGTTCTTTTTTTTTTCTTCTTTTCTTCTTACTCTTAAGTAAAGCTTTTTGGTACAGTTTTGAGGATCATCAGATTGTAGGGTGACATCTGAACAGATAAATACACATGCTATACAGACTTCCATCCTTGTGCACCCTGCCAATACCTAGATAATACAATTCCATTTGAAGCAAGGAGAGTAGCTCTTGACTAAGGGACAGTTTAGCACAAGTTTAGGTAGTAGTTTACAGTTTTGCTACAAGTGTTCTCAGATATTTCTGAAATGTGTGTCCCAATACTAGTTTTTGCATCAAATTATGAATTGATTGTTAGTTTGCCTTAAATTAAATGTTCTTACCCAGTATCTAGAATCATGTGTCCTGACCTTCTCTGGAGTCTTTAGGTACTTCTGTCATTACCATAAATAATACACAGTCATAACAATAAAGCAGAAATACATTTATAGTCTACTCAGGCTGAAGGTTTTTTTCTAAAATAAAATTTATGTACTAAAAACATAAAAGATACCTTTTCTTGCTTGGTGTGCTGGTTTAAAGGTTAACCGGTGGGAGGAATGAACGCAATTCAAAAGAGGTTGCAAGCCAGAGTTACAATTTACTAAAAGAAATATTACAATAAATACAATGATGCAGAGAAAAATTGGCTTTAACCCACAAAAGAACAGATATATAAACCAGCACCCTGGGGCACAAACACAATGATGTTTGTTAGCCCCTGTGCTGAGCACCAGCTGTTCCCCCCCTCCCCCCCCACCCCAGTACAAAATGAATGAAAGGAAAACCTATTGTGAGGATGTTGGTCACAGTCTTGTTGAGAGTGGCAGTTGCAGTCCGGTTGAGGTTCAGGTCCCACTCTGGTTCCAATGAGCAGTACCAGAAGTCCCAAACCCCAAAGATGATATATGCTTAGGTTCAGGTGGGAACATCTAGTACCTTCCTCAGGGCAGGGAGTTTTACAATGGGTGATTTACTCTGTGAGTCATGGGGTATTTTTGGAATCTTTGATGTTCTCAGTTATTGCAACTATTGTGCCAGTCTCTAATGGCCCATTAGCAGGCATGACCCCTCAGGCTGGGTGTGAAGTTGCTGATGTCTCCCCAGAGGGCAGTTAACACTGCTGAGTCATTGGCGTGAAGACAGAAATATTCTCATGCCTTGCAGGGTTTTTTAACACCCAGCCTGTAGCCCAAGGTGTCAAGTATGCCCTGGCAGATGCTGCAAACAATCCATTATTAATAGTGCATGAGAAATGACATATAGGGTGTAGAACACAGTTTTGATTACACCCACATAATGATAAGCTGCTCCCGGCTGCTGTAACTAGGACACTTGCACTTGTAATGGGTTCTGTGTCTTCTGGAGCATACTGCTTTAATAAACTTTGAAAAAATCTTACTGCATTGCTCTGGAAATTGAGTGATTTTGAGAAGCTAAAACCATTGTTTCATATTAGTTTTTGCTATAATGTTACCCTAAGCCGTGTCAGGAGGTACCATACATTAGCTTCTCATTAAGATAATAATATAAGCTGCATTATTCTCATTACTCCTAGCACATCTCCTTCTAAGCAGTTATGGAAGGGAATTGATACTAACTACCTGTAAAGAATGAAGTATGTTTGAAGTTACAAAGTTTTTCTGGATTCCTTCTCAATCATTTCATCTTTTGTTCATCTTGTCCACTGCTTCCCAGGAGTAATTGATATCTTAGCAAAAGTCTCAAGCAAAAGCTTTCAAAAGAGCTCAGTGGATCATGACAGGCTGTGATTTGTTGTTCCAGAATGTTGGCTTCTACATAAACTTTCCTTTTGATTACCATCACAGGTACATTGAGCCATCCAGGAGTAATTTAGTTAGTTGAAAACCACTTCTTTTCCTCTATGGTCAGAGTATGGAGAGAAGAGTTTGTTTATGTTTCAGCCTCTGAAGGTGTAGCACATAATGATCACTGCCAGTGTTTTCCCCAGTAGTTTTTAGCACCTCTGTGTTCAGCACTTTATTTTCCACTGCAAAATTCTGATTCAGAGATTTATCTCTGTATCTTCATGTATCACAATGAGATACCATGACCCACAGAATAAAGGGCATCACTCCAATTTATGTTCTTGAAGTGGTGATGGAACTGGATGATGTGTGCACCCAGAAGGCTTGATGTGGGTTGGCTGGCTGGCAGTTGGAAGCAGGTAGTTTTTACGATAAAAGCAGAGACTTTGGGTGCTCTACTGTCTGCACATCTCTATTTATTGCATTGATATGCTTATCTGTATGTGTTCATGATTGGTTTTTATAGAAAACAAGAAAAGTTAATGGGCAGTTAATGGGCAAATTGTGAAGATCATAGTCCTTAAGTACTTTTTTATAGGCTTGAAAGCAGGCATTTTTAAAAGACTTGGCTCATCATTCCTGTAAAGGAACACAGAGACGGTGGTCTGCTTTTCTCCTGGCACAACTGGCTGGATTGGTGTGACTTTGAAACAGACTCCAAGCTGGGCTTTGTTTGAGTAATTCATACATCAGATAACTAAACTGTGCCCAACTTTTAATGTCTTTTTATAATACCACCTCCTTTTTTTTAATAAATTGTTAAGGAATAATTATCTCTCTTAATTAACCATAGATCCTATTAAGAAGAGGCCATCAGGCCAAGGATGGATGTGCATATTGCCTGCTGCTATAAGGTAAGCCAGAAAAGGGTATTAACAACTTTCATTGTTGACTCTCCTGCTTATGTAAATGTTAATATATTCAGTATTGAAAAGTATATTTGAAAACAATGGTACAATACCTAGTTTGTCATCCAGCCTGCATTTTGCTTCCTGCTTTCAATGTTTACGTCACATTTCAGATGCTCCTTTAAGCGGGACATGAGGTAGCCAAAAAGGTTGAGAGGGTAAAGTTACCATGCACACTGAAAGACTACAAATCTGAAGAAATGTATAAATAAGTGTCCTAATTTACTGTCTATATCTGATGTTGTTATTGTACAGGCAGGTAAATGCTTAACACTTCCAAAAAGCTGCTTGATGTAACTGCAATTTTATGAATATCAGACAAAACTTTCCAAACACACTCGTGCATCAGAAACCTAGGATAACTAAAAAATCTAGTCTTTATCAGCAGTTTTCTTAGTATTTGGCTCCTTGTGCCTGAAACTGGGGGGTGGTGGGTCCAGGTGGATGCCCAACCAAGAGGCCTGTTGGGCAGGACTCACTGTGGGCGTATGGGGTGGAGTCCACGTGAGAAAGGGAGACAGGCTGGGTTGGCAGCAGGCCACCTCCAACTGTGGATCGGGCCATGATGGTGAGCTTGGCCCTGGCCACAATGTTCTGGGTGGGCTGGTCTGTGATCAGGCTGCAATGTGGGGCCCTACTCAGTTGAAGCCTGAGGTCTGGCCATGTCAGGCCAGCAATAAAGAGCAGCTCTGTGCCTCTTCAGGAGTTATTTCTGTGTTGTGCATTTATTTGCTATGCTCTTGAACCATGTTTTTTTTCTCAGAGTCCCCTCTTCATTTCCTCTTGACATTTAAGTAACTTTTTGCTGTTTAGGTGCTATGAGATCCAAAAATTCATAGAATGGCTTGTGTTGGAAGGGACCCTAAAGATCATCTAGTTCCAACCCTCCTCCTCCTTCCACTAGAGCAGGTTGCCCCATTCAACCTGGCCTTGAACACTTGAACACTTGAACAAGGAAGTGCTGTTTAAAGCCCTCTCCAGGGTATAAAGTAGGCTAGGCAGCAGGAGAAAGTAGACCTTAGTAAACAAATGAAATACCATCAGTAATGCAATGAACAGTGAGGTGCCATATGATAAGGTCTCTAGGCACCGTTGCAACTAAAACCTGTCAGTTTGCATGTTGTCTGCCAGCAGTTCCTCTGGTCATCCCTGCCAGAGACCCTTCTATCCCCTTTGTTGCCAGCTGTGTGCATGTCTGTGGTGTCAATAGCATTGATTGTTTATGATATTTACAAGTTCCTTTAAAAAAACTTCTTTTTTTTTGCTGCTGCCAGACTTACTGAGTAGAAACATGTCTTAAATTCCAGAATCCAGACATTGCACACTCAAATGTGCTAAACAATGGCCCAAAATTTAGAAGGTGGACTCCCTTCCTGCTTGCGTCTGTGAGACAGCAGCATAACACTGATAAGCTCTTTTTGAGATGATGTCTGTGGCAATGGTCCAAATGTAGTTTGTCTCCTCATGTTTTTGTTGGAAATGCATGGCACATGATGTATTTGTGCACAGGCAGAGCTCTTCTTTCCCCAGGCATTTTGGAAACAATACCAGTTACACTGAGTAGAACCAGTGGCAGCAAGGACCTTAACTTAATCAATGTCAGATCCCTCAAATTAATAAGGAAGTTTAGAAAAAATAGAGCTAACCAAAGGGTTTGCAGATACTTCCCCAAATTAGCTATTATTATGAACTCTGTGTCTTATAATCTACAAACATCTGGGAATATTACCTCGGTCACCTATGTTAAAAAAAATTTCCTCTACATTTCCTAATACGAGTTATTGTAATAGTATAACTCACACAGAAATCTTTTTTCTATAGTAAAGGTTTTTAGAAGACCAGATTTTTGAATTTTATACCTTTTCCACAGCAGAGAATTTTCTTTAACTACAACATATATATTGGTCACTTCTGGTAGCCAGAAATATAAAAGATTCAAACCAAAGCACAAGCAGAGAACACCATCCTTTTAAAAACTACCTGGACATAGAAACCTTGTTTTCTTCTTTACTGCAAGCATCCATCAGTCCATTCCATGTGTGAGGAGGTACAGCATATATTTATTCAATGTTCTTAATTGAGTAATGGTATGGTTTTGGTGGGATAATGAAATCCTCAAACACATAGACCTGAGAAGTATCATAGAGCCTGTAGAAGAGCAAAGTCTTTTTTAGTCTGAACAGTCAGGTCTAGATGCAACATTACTATGGATTTTTTATCTTTTTCACAAGGAAAGGTCACGATTTTGCAACAAAGAAGATTTTACGGAAAATTAACTCTCTTCTACCTTGGAAAACTGCTGCTCATATATGCAAAATAATAATAGTTAAGAAAGCAAATATTCCGTACTTTGCTGTCAACTCATCAAAATATCATTTATATCCACTACTCATCCTAGTAAGAGAGATAGTTTTCAAGAAGAACTTCAAATGTAGCATTCAATTTTCCCTCTGGATGTGTAAGTCTGCTCTCCATGCATTGTAACTTACTTAGGGCAATGCTTACCTCTTAAAATTTTTTAAAAAAGAGATATTTTCCAGTCTGTTTTGACAGGAGTTGAGGGACTGGCCTGAAGTTGTGTCAGGGGAGGTTTAAGTTGGATATAACTAAGTTGGAAGTTATAGCCAGGTGGGGGTTGGTCTTTTCTCCCAGGCAGTCAGAAACAGGACAAGGGGGCACAGGCTCAAGCTCTACCAGGGGAAATTTAAGTTGGATATCAGAAAAAATTCTTTACAGAGAGAGTAATCAGGCATTGGAATGGCCTGCCCAAAGAGGTGGTGGATTCACCATCCCTGGAGGTCTTTAAACTGAGATTGGACGTGGCACTGAGTGCCATGATCTAGTAAATGGACTGGAGTTGGACCAAGGGTTGGACTTGATGATCTCTGAGGTCTTTTCCAACCCAATCGATTCTATGATTCTGTGATTCTGTGATATTAGAAGTAGGTACTTCAACCAGAGGATGGTTGGACACCCCAGGAAAATGGTCACAGCACCAAGCCTAGTAGAGTTCAAGAAGCATTTGGTTGATACTCTCAGGCACAAAGTGTGCCTCTTGAGGATAGTTCCATGCAGGCCTAATGCATCTCAGGACATGGCTCATCCTCCTGGCTGCCAGGGTACCTCTGAATCCTATTCAACTTGCCATCGACCAGGACTCCCAGGTTCCTTTCCATGGCACTGCACTCCAGTGTCTCATTTCCCAGTCTGTCCATATATCCAGCATCACCCTATCTCAAATGTAGAATCCAGCACTTGTCTTTGTTAAACTTCATACAGTTGGTAATTTCCAAGTGCTTTAATTTGTGTATATCTTTCTTCAGGGACTCTCTGCCTCCAAGAGAATCAAGAATTCATCTCAATTTCATATCATCAGCAAATGTGCTTACTATACCTTCAAGTCTTGTGCCCAAATTATTTTTGAAGGTTTTTAAGAGAACTGGCCCTAAAATGGAGCTCTGAGGAACCCCACTAGCAACTTGCCACCAGCCTCATGTTACCTCATTCACTATTACCCTTTGAATGCAACCCATGAGCCAGTTGCTTACCCATGGCATGATGTGTTTATCCAGCTGTGTGCTGGACATTTTATCCAGAAGGATAAGGTGAGATGGTGTCAGAAGACTTACTGAATTCCAAATCAACTGGCTTCCCTTGATCAACCTTGTTGAAATGCAGTTGAAATCTAGTTTGTCAACCAGGACAAGCTAATGGGAACATATAAAATTCTTGCACATATATTTGCTTAAGGTGTGCATGTCATCTGACTCAGGCCGACTTTTTCTGTCTGCAGTACACTACTACCATGAGTTTTCCAGAAGAGTATAAACGCTTGTTGACATACTGCCCCGTAAGAGTGTATTATCCAGCAGGTATCTCTGAGGGAATTGGTGTCTGGGAATCCCAGCAGCATCCTGTCTGTGAGGAGCACATGTGCTGGAGGCACAAGGCAAAAGATCACTCCCTATTTTCTTTGACTTGATTATAATAATGATGACTCTGGAGTATGCATATAGGATTATCTTGACATACTTAGTGTCTCTGATGTAGCTGAAGTACTATACAATGCTTTCAGTAAGCATAAGTTCTGGCTTGAATAAAGATAGCACTTTCAGATTTATTTTGGATAGGATATTAAAAAATTTCCTAGAGAAAGATGAGTCCATTCTGTTTGGAGGCTTGCATGGGTTTTTGTTATTGGTTCATTTGTTTTGATTTGTTTTGTGGTTTTTATTTTGTTTGGGTTTGGTTTTTTCTTTTTTCTTTTCTTTTTTTTTTCTTTTTTTTTTTTTTTTGTTCATAGTGTCTCTGAATCTTGTCTCCACCTGTAGCAAACTTCAAGTGGTCTTTGAGACTTTTAGAAGACAGTGTAGAAATATGTCTTTAATCATCTTGTTTCCAGATAGGTTATAAACCTTGTAAAACCTCTTTTCTTAAGAAATGAATAGCAGATTTATTGGTGGTTATGGATGCAATGTCATTATTTAGTTTTAAATGACTTAATTTTCCAGGGATATGTCCATTCTTTCTAGTTTCCTAGAAGTTTATTTCACTAAAGTTCTAAAATCGTATTTCCAGGTACACAGTGAAGATAAATAGCCAGGTTTGTTGTATTTCATGAATATTTGATGTTTCCCTCATACATCAGCGATTCACATATGATTGGCAGATATGGGCAGTTTGGCTGGAGCAATGATTTCTCTTTGACCAATAGAAAGATATCATATCTAACAAGCTTACTTCAACATGCAAATTGTAGAGAACAACATATTTGTGGCCCCAGCATATGTTCAAGTAAACTCATGATAAAGTGAAAAATAGAAGTGTGAATGTTTTTCACACACGTGGGTTATGGGAGTGCTAGCAAGTAATATATCAAAATTTGAAATGAAGATAATAAAATGAGGGAAAGCAACAGAAGTGAGCTTAACTGCATCGGAGGTAGCTGTTCCACTCTGCCTGCATAGAAGGCTGTTATAACATGTTGAAATTTCATGCAGTATGCTCCTCACTGGCACATACATATATATTTACACATGTGTGGATAGACAGAGATAGATAGATAGGTAGATAGATAGATAGATAGATAGATAGATAGATAGATAGATAGATAGATAGATAGAGTTATAAAGGAAAAACAGTTCTTAGATTAAGAATTCCTTTCCTGGGCTTTCCATTTTTCATTTCCCTTTCTTATCCAACTTTATAGTGACAATTCTGAGAGGTTGGAAGAAATAATTTCATGAACTAGTTTGTCTTGCAGAATTATATCCTTCCATAGAGAATAAATGCATTTAGCAAAATAAGGTGAGTACTTCTTAGCTGATTTTTTTACCATTATTATTGTGATTAGAATATTACCCTTTGCAGAAAAGGAAATTTTGTGTACTTCATCAGCAACATTTTTTTGCCTGTTGTTTGTTAGAGGCCCAAACTCCCTCTATGTCCCAAATAAATCTCACTAGAAAATTGAAATACAAAAGGCTGGTTTATTAGTTGATTGGGTACTTACAAAGACAGACCCAGTTACTTTTTGAAATAGAATCGTCCAGTCTAGTGGATCACTGGATCAACATATTCTTTTAGCTGTCTCTTGCCAAAACTTGCTAAAGAAATAAAAAAAATATTTTCCCCTGATAACTGTGTTTCTATGTAAACTTGTTGTGGTTGCACTAGATAAAATCTGTTAAATAATAGGCAATCTGCTCCTTGTCTTGCTGTATCTGAAAGTGTTTTTCACTTAATATGATACACTTTAAATTTGTCATTTACATGTAATGAGAAGATGTGCTTTTAGTGGATTTTTAAGTGCTGAAGACAAATCTTTTATGCCAGGTACCCTGCTCACGTAGTCTCTGGGATTCTATCACCAAGAGTCTGGGAGGCCATAAAAAGGATGGTAAATAAATAAAACCTTTTTTGGTAAGTAAATAAAACCTTTTTATTTACTCACCTGCTGAAAGTAACTTAGTATAACCTACAACTTAGCTAATATGTGTTTTTTCTTCCTCTCAGTGTTGGCATTGCTTTTTTTTTTCTTATGGACTTCTAAGGACAATAGCTGAAAGCAGTTAATAGAATGGTATGGCACTGTGGATGGGAAAATTGGTCAAATCTCTTGGTTCCTATGGATTGTAGAGGGATCAAAAAACCAAGCAGCATGTTAGGGAAAAACAGATTACTATGGTTTAGTGCAAATGAAGTCCTAAACTCCTGGATAATCCTTTTCTTCTTAAGGCAACATTTTTATCCTTTACAGAGGCAAATTCCTTCCTCAGGCCTTCAGGCAAGGCTTGTTTCAGATAAAAGATGATTGGCATTGGTATTTGGGGAAACAGTAGAAAGTACTTCCACAGCTGTTGAGTGAGAGCTGCAAGTACTCCTCTCTTTCTCCAAGTACAGGACTAAATTAATTACTGGTAAAATGGGCACATTACATGCTAATAAGCTATGACTGCAAGTGTAAGCCTTAAACTAACACAAAATGGGTATATTGGGTTTTTTTCTGTTAATATCTATTTTTTAAAATCAAATTATTATCTTTTTGTTTATTTATTTGAGTAATAATATCTTGCAGGAATGCACTTATTGCCCTCAAATAAAAAACAATTATTGCAAGTGTTATCTTGTATGGCACTTGTTATATAAACTTAAGTGAGTAGAGAAGGGGGAATGAGCATGGGAGGCAGAGGACTACTATAAACAAACTTGATAATAAAAATACCACCAAAATTCTTTTTTTTGAAAGACAGAGAAAAGCTTTTTAATGAAAAAACAAACATTTTGTTCCAGGAGCCAGTGTAGAAGAAATCTGATGGGCGTTGACAATGCAGAGCAGGATGACAAGGCTGTCATTTTTCAGGGAAACTGATAGTCCAAGCTGAAAGACGTATGCTTAAGACAGAGTGGTTAAAATAAATGATAATGCAAGTACAACTAACATAATACCAGTGAAACAAGCCTATAATTCAAATCAAAAAATTCTTCACTCCTGTAAAAGAAAAGAAAAGATTTAGCTTCTATTATAGTCAATCCTGGAATATAAACAGCAATTAATCAGGAATTGATGGTTGCTACCAGTGTCTTTTTGCTCTTATATGGGTGCTGGCTATTGTTTTTAATTTCTCAATTGGTGAGCTGTATTTGAGGACTCTGGAGATCCCTTGCTGAAATCCCTGAGTCCAGAATTCTTTCTTGTTGGTATGAGCGGTGGTTGGGAGAAATCCAGAGGCTGAAGGCAACTTGGTAGCAGCTTTAGGCAATAAAGAATTTCCTTCTTTATCAAGTAACGATCAACAATTACATGCCCAATGCAGCCCTTTTTGGCATTTGGGGCATGGGCTAGGTGGTACTGGAGGTGTTTTCTTTTTAAGATCAGGGCAGGGCTTCTTAATGTGCCCAATCTGTTTACAGTGTTGGCACACAGCCTTCTTTTGCTGTAGCGCTAGCAAAGCTTCAGCTATTAGGGAGATGTTGTGGTGGCAAGTCTCCACCCAGTTCTCGACCTGTTGTTTCCAGTGGCTTAAGAATATTTTAGTCTTGGCATGGTCCAGTAAACTGGGTCCATGGGTCACCATCTTGGACCAGATGTTTACAACTGACACTTCTGCCCTTCCAGGGGAGGTGCTGCCATCACCCAAGCCAGAAGTAACCCAGTCACCATGTTGGTTGTAGCCATGGGAGCTATCTAGTACTCTGTCCTTCTGGAAGCAGGGGGGGAGAGGGCGGGGGTGGGAGGGGGAGACGAGGGGGCAGGAAGCGGAAGAAGCCCCGTCGCCATCTTGTTTGTAGTCCTGGGATCTACCGGGTAGTCTGTCATTCCAGAGGGAGGGACTGGATCTGGGTGGGGGGGCATGCGGGGCTCAGACTGGTCCCGGCTCGGCTCTGCTGTGGCGTGGAAGGGGCAGAAGCACTGTGGGGAGCGGGGCTGCTCTGCCTTCCCAGAGGTGGAGGCTGCTGGGCTGCGGCATGGGTAGCTGCGTGACGCCCTCTTGTGAACCACCACCAGTACTGCTGTCTCATACCCTACGGCAGATTTCTGATATCGTGGGACTTGGGTGGCTGCTGTGTGCCATGTGACGCAATGGGGGCAATTGGTTTTGGCGTGAAATGCAGCCACTTTGCCTTTGTTTGTCGCAGCGGGAACCACCATCTTGGCTTTGTTTGGGAGGATTGGGAGCACGTGGTGATGCCGAAAAGATATTTTCCTGCCCTTTTGCTTGCCCCAATGGGGTCTCTGCACTACAACCGCAACTATGAACTGACCCTTCCTGGTATTCATCAGCCAGAATGGTAAGAATAACTCACCACACAACTGTAGCTTGCGCTGCATGTTGTTCATCATGCTGGGTGGCTTGACACAGTCTAAATCTGAGTCTATCCCATTCAGAGTGGGTAGTTTTTCACAGAATTACATAGTTTTTTGCTACCCACTCAACTAATTATTTAAGAGAAGCTTTATCAAGAGTGTGGTCCATGACAACGGTTAAGTATTTAGGTTGGCTGTAGCCCTCTTGTTCAATTTTTTGAAAGTCGTGCACCCATTGTGGAGCTTAGAATGGATTTTGGGTTAAAGGGGGAATTCAATTTGCTACAGCCATGAACCCACCATTTCTGTAGGTCATTGCTTCTTCTTACTGTCGCTGCTTTACCGTGGCATAGCCATTTGGCCAGGGCTGCTTGAGCCCGTGGAGTTTTGAGTTTTCCTCACAGAAGAATTCTCTTTCCAATCCCTAGTTGCAGTGCCATTTAAAGAGAACTGACTGGGGGGAGCAGCTTCTCAGAGAACACACCAGACACAATGTGGGGGTACAACCAAAAAGCCTTTATTCAATGGGGGAGCAGACCTCTAAAGGGTTGGCTTAGGGAGGGGCTTAGAAGAGGATGAAAACTTAGGAGGGATTGGGTCAGTAACTGATAACATCTGAGGGGCAGAGAGGGAGAAGGTCTGAGGGGAGGGTTTTGGATAACTGACAACTCAGATAGCAAACAGGGAAACACCTGTAACTGGCCAATAAGGGCTTAGGGATCGGGGGCTGTGTCTTAGTTCAGCAGGTGGGACCAGGTTATCACTGTGTATGGGTGAGCAAAGCTATGTATTCTACATCCTCTATTCATTTCCTGTGAACTGTTAAAAATGGACCATTTGCAGTAGCTGCCCAGGGCACACCTGACCCCTCAGGCTGTGAGCTAGGTGTGAAAGACACCTGTGAGATAAGAGCTGTGATAACTCCCTTCCAGAAAGTTGTTAGCACCTTTACACCCAGCCTGAAGTGTCATGTCTGATAATAGGCAATCAGTGATTCCAAAAATATCCCATGACTCACAGAGTTAGATCACCCATTGGGGAACTCCCCACCGTGGGGAGGTACTGGGCGGTCTCACCTGGACCTGAGGGGATATAATTTTGGGGGGGTTTGGGGGGACCACTCATTGGATCCAGAGAAGGACCAGAACCTCAACAGGAGGAGACCACTACACTTGACCAGACTGCAGCCACCCCTCTTCACCAGACTGCAACCGTCATCTGCACTAACAAGTTCTTCACTTCCTTTTACTTTGTACTCAGGGGAACCATGTGGGTCTCAGCACAGGGACTAACAAACACCATTGTGTTTGTGCCCCAGGGTGCTGGGTTGTACTTCTGGGTTTGTGGGTTAAAACAAATTTCTCTTTGTGCCATTACATTTACTGTAATATTGTTATTAAATTGTAAGTCTGACTTATAATCTCTGTTGTGTTGGGTTCATTTGTCCTGCCAGTTTACCTTCAAACCAGCACATTTAAGTACAAATTTGTAACAAATACAAGTAGATAACATAACAATAATAACAAAAAATATCATGGTTAGCTTGTGGTGGACATCTTGGAGTAATATGTCTGGCATTGCTGGAATAATTAATTTTGACTTGCCAATGGCAAATGCTACAGTAGGAACATTTCATTAATTTATAGGTGGAAGTCCGAGGCAGAAATTTATATAAAGCAGAGATTTACTTAGGGTGGCTGACTACTGAGAAAAAGAATGAGAAATCTGCAATACTTGGTCATAGTTAAAGTTAAATGGAAAATTGAGACAAACAGAAGGGGAAAAAAAAAAGAGTTAGGTAGCCCACCTGAATTAAAACTTAACAGGCAATACAAACCTCTGAGAGATTTGAGACAGGATTCAGCCATTCACACTGTTACTGGACACCATGCAGTGAGATAACATGTGGATCTCAGCCTAATCCTTTGAATCTTTCGACTTGTGAAGGAGAATAATGCTGAAAGACATAGTACACATCAAAGGCAAAAAAATTGTAAGAAAAACCATAGTCTTTGAAGAACAGGCACTGTTTGGAAATATTTTGTCACAGCATGAAAGATAGTTCATGTTGTGGAAGGTGAGAACAGACTCTTCAGTATTTTCAGGAAGTTGAAGAGGTATGTGTGTAGAAGGTGTGCAATTACCAATATATGCATTCTGTGGAGACCGAGTGTTAGAAAACTGAATGAAGTATTTTTCTACTTAAGGCATGTCATGTATGAGGGCTTGACAAGATGAGTTACATTCATGGAGAACTTAACTACACTCCTTTTGCATAATCATTATTTGAATTCTTTTCTGCTGTCAGTGGCCTGATGTTACTTAGCGTATTGCATAGAATTAATTTTCATCTATCCATCTGTAAGGGCAAAGTGACATTTTTCAGAGGTAGTGATGCTTAATTTGTGCAGAAAGATAAGTCCAATGCAAGCTCTCTAAGTGGAAACTGTGGTGGGTGGTGGTGTTGCAATGACCTCCTAAAGGTTTATGACAGGCAGACAAGTGTCAGTTGATAATTGAAGGTGATATTAGTGTCACCTGAATCAGGTAGGAAATGAGGCTTCTTGTCAGATAAGTTGTTTCAAATTCCACTTCAGTCCATGGAGTAAGTCAAATCCCCTCTGAATGTAGTTTGCTTCACCTCTTTTAGAACCCTATTTTAAAACTGGATAAATTGTCAGCTGAAGTGGGCTCTTTTTCTTCATTGCGTAGAGCCTAGATAATGAATGTGGACTAGACACTGAAGTTTTAGATGATCAATAGTGTGGCAAATCTGGGTAGCCACAGGCTCTTATTTCATATGAGGTGTAGGTCTAACCTGAGCATAGGACAGTTTAAGGAGAGTTTAGAAAACAAGGTTGGTCACTGGTTGTGTCTCTCATTTACTTCATTAAATGAATTTCTGTAGAAGAAGGTTTGTCTCTGTTTGGGATAAACTTGCTATTCTATATAATCTACTAATTTAGGGTGTAGTCTGAGAAAACTATTCCTTGTCACCAAGAAGCACAACATTTCTAAAGCTCAATAGGTAGTTAAGCAACTTGCAGCTAAAATGACCCTCAAAACTGTGCAAAACACTCCCAATGCTACTCTTGTTATTTTACTCTGCTTTATATTGTGTTAGAATCATTTGCAGTGTACCTTTGGTCTGAATTACTTTAATGGGCTCCAAGTCCACACTGCATATAGTAGTATTCAGTACTGTGTGATAGGTTCATTAAAATTCCAGAGAAAAAATACAGTGTATTTAAGATTATAGTGTCAAGAAGTATATTTTATACTATTTGGGAAATAATGTGTTGTCTTGCAATTATGGTGTGTATCCTATTATGCCTGTAAAAGGCAGAAATCATCTTATACTCTACAACTAGACTTTATGTACCCTTGCTTTGGAAAAGAGTTGATACAATTTTTAAATTATTATTCATTTCACAAAAATTAATTATTTAAAAATTTGCAAGCTAATTATGAATTTGTTTCTCCAGCTATGTGAGACATATTCAGGTTTAGACTGCAGTGGTGTCTATCCAATGCACTTTCTTCCTTCTTAACCTTCCTCTTTTTTTACTCCTGTTAATTTCACACCCCATCTCCCTGAAAGAATTGATGAGGTGGACTGGGTGGTCCAAGGGCACTAACAGACAAATACGAAGAACATGTTCAAGGAATTTTGATGGGACAAGGCAGAATCTGAGAAGTGGAGCAATTTTGTAACCTTACCATTGTACTGAGATTGACAACGAGCTGAAGAGCACAACTTCAAGGAGTTTGCAACATGTCCTTAAAAGGCAAAACTACTTTAAAAGTGGACTCTTGACAAGAAGGACTGCTATAGATTTGAACTTACAGATTGATGTGATATTTCTTTGCTTTAAATGCTTTAAATTATTTAACTTGTTTGGGGACTACTATTGGGAATTGTCATCAAGTGTCTTGGTGAATCTTTCTATTTTTTTTCCATCAGGAAGGATGACTTTGGAAGTTCCCTTCTTTTCTATTTTTGAGAGAATATGAAAGACATAGAGGAAGCTCCATGTTCCTTGCGTTTAGGTAAACAATAGTTTGTTGTTTTTCGACAGCATAAGTAAACCATGGCAGTTAAGGTGGTCTTGTAAGGGGGAGTGTATTACCTGGTATTATGAAATACAAAATGTCTTGTTTTATTATTTCTAGTGTAAAAGGAATATGCAAAACCTACATTTTCAGTAGGGATAATAAACATGCTTAGAAGCACAACAGGATATATGCTTAAAACTGCTCATTGGAAAGATGTTGTATTACTTCTTGTCCACTAAATTAAGCTCTATACTTTTCTGATGTCATCTAAATGAAGTACTGTGAAGAGACTGTTCCTACTCTTTCCTATGTCATGCATTTTACCCCATCCTAGCATTTCTCTTTTATCCTTAGAGAAGGATATGGGCTTGTTATGCTATATATTACTATAATTGTAAATGATGCCTGGAGCTGACAAATTCCCCATCAGAGTTCTGAAGCAGCAATTATCCCCATACTACAAAGCCACATCTAACCCAAGTGTTATTATAGGTAAGTTAAAAAAATGTATTTATGACTGGCTATGTGAGAGAAATGCTGCTTGGCAGATGCTGACTTCCAAGATAGAAATGTTTGATTTTGGAATTGTGTGAATGGAAATAATTAGTGTGGGAATTAGCGAACTGGTCAAGAGTTTGTTAATTCTGAAAGTCCAGTTCAGTCCAAGCTGTAATTAATTTAACTGGTAAAGCTTGTTAAACGCTTTCAGTACTGCATTCATCTTTCTCTAGAAGTGGAATAGAAAGTTTATAGTGAAGGGGAATCTCCCATATCCCAAAAGAGTAGTTAACAGTAATCTATTCTTTTCCATAGAGTGTTTTAACCTGTTGTACTGAAATGAAGACAGTATAGAAAACTAAAGGAAAGCTGGTCTTGTCATTGAGGTAAATGACATACTCCTATTTCTTCATAATGACAGTACTTGCTAGGAAGGACATTACAGACTGTGTACTGTAACTGTAATGGAAATTCTATAGCACATATTGCTCACACTTTCTTAAACACCTTATTTGAAATGTATGAATAATACTACATCATAACTTACAAAAATATACAAGCAAAAATATTACACAGTTTAAAAGGGTCTAAGTGGAGATAGAAC